>JBBUKS010401980.1:0-18959 GCA_038050645.1 Hedychium gardnerianum
CATGTGAAGGAAACTCGTATACTAAGGGATTATTAGAGTTATACCTTTGTTGCGTGAGTTACGTTCTCCCGGCAGCAACTTTGGTTCTTATTGGATCTCATCACGATCAAGTGTTCGCACCTCTTTCGGTATCCACACGAACATGTTCTGTCCGTCTTACGAACTCACAAACTTGGAGAAGAAAATCACCTAAGGTTGTGGTAGCAGTCCAATCCTCGGTTCGTCTAGACTCCTACCTGGTGTTCTCGACCCCCCAAGGTTTTTCTCCTAGTGTCCTTGATCCCTAGGAATTCTGCTCAATGTCCTTGATCTGCCAAATCTTTTGCACAATCCCCTGGACCAGGACTTTGTTGCCCAATCTCCCTGATCAGGACTTCTTACCCAGTTAAACTGACCAGGACTTCTTTGCCTAGACTCAACTAGGACTTTCCTGCACACTTAATCAAGCTTGTCAAATCACAATAACCCTTAACTTTAAACCTTTGTGATCTATCAAAACATAGGTTTGATCAGCTGGTGCTTCCAGCACCAATAGATTCCAATCATAATTCAGTATAAATTTTACATTTCAGTATAAATTTCACATTTCATATATAACAAGAGGTTACTCGATTAACAAAATTATTAACACATCCATAATACAATTATTCCATTACATTTACTAAGATGTCATATTTACTAAGATTGAGACAACTACAATTAGAAATCATAGCTCTACTATATTTTACAAATACAAATATACATGTAACATAAGTACATATATTTGATTTACAATCACTACCCAAATTTTTATTTTACAACACAATGGATAATTAGACTGAAAATATTGAGAACATGTCCCTCACAATTGATACTGACACATCTATTATAAATTTTTTCATATCTTCTTATTTGAAGTCCATCTTCAGATCATATAGCAGACATCTAATGTATTGCATAACAAAGAAGTCATAGTCATTGTTATAAATAACATGAGCAATTTAGTATTTCAAGTTTAAATTTAAATTACATATTCATACTGATTCTCTTATACTTACCTGACTTCTTATTGTAGACAGTCAACTATGACAGAGACCCATTTGTCAATGGGATGATGATATTCTAAACCAGGATGAATAGAAGCAAGTTTCTCACGAGAATATTTTTTTAATTTGGATACCTATAAGAATGAAATGGAAAAACTAACATAAAATGTAATTTATTTTGCAATACTAACATAAATAGGAATATTGTATGCTCACCAATGCTTCAAAATCTGATGAAGATTTACTATTCTGTTCAAGAGAGTTGTAATGATTGAAAGTCATTGCTTTTGTGTCGATAGACATCAAGTGAAAGTGTACATTATTAGTAGTAATAGGTATAAAAATATACCTAACCCCTCCCTCTTCTATATGGGCTTTTATGATATGTATCATCTAGTCTTCCATGAAATTTTTGATGTTGACTATAATTATGCAAAGAGATATATAAGTAATCAATTAATATAATATATTCAATCATTATATATTATCACATAATTTAAATTCCTTACAGTGAAGGAGGTTGAACAATATATAAAGTTATTGTATGACATGCCAGATGAAGAGACCCCCTAAATAGAATCGAACAATAAGTATTAAATAACTCCCCTATTATAAAAATATTACCATTTACACCAGATAATAAGGAAGTCATAGTTAAATAAAAAGGTGTTTCCTCTCAAATAGGTTCTATAGTAGGCTTGCAAAGAAAATCAATTACTTTCAATAAGGTAAATAAATATTAGAACCTGTGAATTATTAAACTTGTGATAGAATTAAATTAACTATATAATGATGGGTTGAAACTATCATGCTTTAAATTTTCTAATGTATTTAACAAGTAGGTCACATCTTGATCTTGTTTTTTCTTCTTGGGAATCTTAAATTGTTTCTTGACATACTACCATCAACAAAAAAGAAACAACAAGAAATGTAATTAGTGATTGAAATCAAACTACTCAAACTAATTGATGTGTAAATACAAACTTACTACAATGACTTCCAAACTCATTTTGTTAAGTTTGGCAATCCTTTCAACCTCCTTCTCGACCACTTCTTCAGAATTTCCTTCAGAAATTAAGATAATATCTTCCTCTTCTTGCATATCATACATATCAATATTTACTTTTCCCAGGTCGACAACAGCTTTTGCTCCTTATCATATGATGTTCACAGAAGGCTTGCAGATTTCTATTTTGCTTCTCTTCTTCTGAGGTAAAAGTTTGAACCACATAGGCTATCAATAGGAGTATCCCTGTAATCATAGTGAGTTCGATCATGTCCTCTCCTAGTCCTTGTTCTAGAAGCAATTGATTCAACATAAGGATCTACTATAGGCTTGATTCAGCCAAGATACCTTGCTTTTCTATTATTCCAAGTAATTCTTTCACCCTTTCATTTACCTGCATGTTCTCCATTGATAGCTCCTTGATTCGATTATGATGAATAATGCAATTAGGGCATTCACTATCACTTGTCCATCTGGCTTCTATGTCATGTACGGGTGATGTCTCTAATGGATGTGGAATATCATCGAGGTAAGGGATATTCTCAACCAATGTATTTTCAAAAGAGGTAGGGACTAGTTCGATAATAACCTATCAAATTAGAAATATTTATTTAGAAACTACAAATGAAAGTTAGGTGAAAGTCTTTGATATTTACCTCTTCAGGTGAGACTTGATCCAACAAGACTCACCTTACTAATATGTGAAAGAGTAGATCTCCACTTATTTATTTGTGCACCTTTAGTATTATATGGTTCTGGATTGGGATATGCTCTGAAAACAAAGCTTACTTCATAATACAGTGTGTTACATATAAATGTTTATATAAAAAAAAAATCAAATTTGTAATTAAAAAAACTTACAACCAAAAGACCAGCAAATCACTTTAGGTAGGGAACTGAGGTGGTCATTTGATATGTCTTGCTTGATGAAAAAAGATCTCCGATGGTAGGTAATTGGGGAGCAATAAATTAATGAATGGCTTCAACCCAATTGAATCTACCTAGATTTTTAAAATCATCTACAATATCTACAAGACCTAATGGAATATTATATGTACTAGAAGAAAATAACACACAAATAAATATATGCAAAATGTATAATTTACAAAATACTAAGACATCATCATCTACTTCAACTCTATGGGAGTAGATTTTGAACAACTTCTCAATTCTTGATCTAGTAGGTTCTTTTTTATTAGAGAAGTGAGCGAAAAATAGGTCACTCATTGCATTAGTTGAGTTCACAAGAACTGAAGCACCTCTTTCTGCAATTCCAAGCAACATAGACACATCTGTTCTAGTGAAAGCAACTGGGACACCTGAAAATTTAAAATGATTAGTTTTCTATTATGTGCTTATAACTTTCAAAACAAGGAAATGTACTTAAAAATTTAAAGGTTTGACATGTTGAATCCCAACTTTGAAATATATTCACCAATAGACCATAAATTTGTTGAATATCTTCTGTTCAAAAAAATAGCAAAAGGCGACTGTTTAATGATCGTTTTGTGTCGATCATGTAAACAAACATACCCACGCTACTTTTCTTTCATTGTTAGACGGCCAAAAAAATCATTAAATTGACCTAAAACACTCGTCCATTGGAGTTTCTAGCCAATATCAACGGATGCCTTGAATTTTAAAAAATATACATTATTAACATAAATAAACAAATGTCCAGATGCACAAACAATGATTATAAGATTTTGACATTGATATAACACTATGTCTTCTTACTTCTATGTCTTTATCAATATGTTGGGTTGGTGCTAGTTTTTATATTACAATACCACAATGATGCTGGTTTTTCAGAAACTAAACTAATTCATGAAACTATCAATCTTGCAATACCACAATGATGTAGAAATTCAATTTATCTAAATTCATGTGCACATAAAATTCATTATGAAACTATTCATCTATATTAGTTTAACAAATATATGAATTCAATTTATCTAAACTTAGAGACAAGATTGAATGTATATTAGATTACAAATTCATATTGGGTGTTGCACAATAAATGTTATGTGCACATAAATTTATCAATATGTCTCTATTTTTTAAATTGGGTGGTGTTGATTTTTGTAATCCAATACCAAAGTAGTACTGATTTTTGAAATCCAGCACCAAAGTGGTGCTAGTTTTTGAAATCCAGCATCAAAGTGGTGCTATTTTTTGAAATCCAGTACCACCGTGTTCTTCAAAATTCACCACCAAAGTGAACAGATGATTTTTAAACAGCACTACCACAGTGGCTGTTAGAAACTACGATGATGGATTTATAGATCCTCAACTCTAAACAATGTGGTTGTTAGAAACTACTAGACCCTAAAACTAACAATAAAAAAAATAAATCAAACATTATAAATTAATGGGTAAAAGACAAACCCTAAATATACCATTCTGAAATAGGAGTACAAAATAGAAGCAGAGGGAGATAACTGGTATAGTTTCGACGAAAACCCTAACTTACTTGTCGCGGGCAAAGAGTTAAATAAGATAACTTGTGTTTAGGGTTTCAATTTCTGAGATTTTCGATGATGAGATAGGAAGATTGCTTTTGGTGGCCTGAGAGAGATCTTTACCTAATCAGAGAGAGAAATATTTACTTTCTTCACGTAGAGAGATGTCACGTACATCCGAACTAATGAAATCTTTTTTTTTATTTTTTTTTAAATGTGGCTCAGATAAAAAACGGGAACGAAGTAAGCCAACATAGAGGGGTAAAAGAGGATTAAAGTATGTTTTTTTGGATAATTTCAAAGTTGGATGCGCCTTTTGAGTAATTTGAAATTTAAGGTGTACCCTTTGGTAAATTGCTGATGAAATATATATGTCAAGTCACCATACGTGATGTTCTCTTAAACCTATCATGTCATCCATACGACTCGTTCAAATACTCCGTTAGATCTTTGTCGAATCTTAAGTGTGTTGTCCTGAACTCTAATTTAATCCAAAAAATAACTTTTTTAATTGTCTGTATAAATATTTTACTTGGCCCACTAAAATCCATTCCTTTCACATCCTAAGTTCAGTCTACCTCCTTAATAATTTATTGTCAAGCCTCTTCCTCCAACTCTAATTTTTGAAACCATCCTTATATGTATAACTTGTATTCCCTCCTCTTAAAATGGATTTTCATCATGTAATACATCTTTTATTTTTGCATAATATATTATGAATGAAAAAATTATCATGGGACGGAGCCGAGGGCAACAGATGGGGGAGCCACCCCCTCAACTTTTTAGTGCAAGAAGTGCATGTGTATAAAAATGAGGGGCAAATAAGAGATAATGACATGATCACCCGTCAACGTAAATATACACCTTTCACCTTCAATATGAAAATCCTGATTCCGTCGTCTATTTCTATCTCTAATGCCTTTTTTTCTCGATAATCTATGTTTCAACTCTTTAAATCGATTAATTTTGAATGTGATCGACTAGACCTACATAAGTTTTTCATCAACTACTAAGGATAAATTCGAAAATGTAAGTATCTCGTCGTCCAACAATCAACATCTTAGATTTATCATTCCACTGAATGAAAATAAGTATCGTAACTGGAAATTTAATATAAATATTTTATTAAAAGGAGAATAATTAAATATTACAACAAATATATGATGAAATTTATTATTTTTATGATACCTTTTATTTTTGAATTTCAAAATAACATAATAAAAAATCGTTATTTCATTTTGTAGAGAACAAAATGCATATTTTTGACGATGAAGATTCTAAACCACAAAGAGAATCGTTGGATTATATTATATTTAAATTCGTATAAAAATCTTATTATTTAGGCTCCAAGTACAATCTTATTATCCACTCTCTATAATTTGTATTCATTACATCTCGAATAAATCATCATGACTATAATTTAAAGAAAAATATATAATCCGCATCAATTTATTATATCCATGAAATTGTTGATTTGGTGACTATAATTTTTGTGTTTGTGATTTATTTTATTAGTACTTATTTATCTTTTATTCCTAATTTTTTACTTCATTTTATTTATTTTTAAATATAATCAACTTTAATTTTTTTTTACCTCCTAACCATTAAAATAATTTTAAAAAGTTATATATCAAATTTAAAATTAAAGGCAAAAGTTAGATTGAATTAATTAATTAATCCTTTCTTTAATTGCTAAATTGATTTAGTATATATTTTTAATGTTCCCTTCTCAATTTTCTTCCGTCGGGATTGAGCCAGCTGAATAGTACTTCCCGTTTCTCGTACGACTCTAGGAGCTCACTGCGCAACTCGAAACCCTAATCTTGATCAGGCATGGGGAGCAGCAATCTTCCTCCCAGAATCATCAAGGTTCTGTTTTCTCTTCTTCATTCCCACCTCCCGATTCTTTTTTTAATCTTCATTTGCCCTCGATACTTGGCTCCTAAGTCTGATAGTTTTTCTTAATGTTTTCTTAATGCCTCGTTCGAATAGGAAACGCAGAGATTGCTCAGTGAACCAGGTACTTCTTTCGTCGATTTTATCTGTTAGTGTTATCTCTTGTGTGGAATCGTTTTATGACATTCATGAATTGGAAATATTTTAGGTAGCATTGGGGGTCGTGTTTATCATTTTGAGACATTTTAGAAAATCTGTTGAAAAATAATTCTTTTTGCTGTCTTACGATTACTTGGTCTGCTGGCTGACTCAGTCTTATTGTGTTTTTGCAGCTCCGGGGATAAGTGCATCTCCGTCAGAAGAGAACATGCGCTACTTCAATGTTATGATCCTTGGGCCAGCTCAGTCACCTTACGAAGGTTATCTGCTCCTAGACAAGCTGTTTAACTGTTCCATCTCTCTTTTAGATTTTTTCTTTTTTTTGTTACATCAATTCAAAATATATGTGCAACTTATCATATGAATTCCCGTCTCTTTTATTGGAGACATGCTTCGATATATGAATTATCTTTCAAGGTTTTTTCTCTGATTCATACAGACATTCTTTCCTTAAACTTGTATGTGTTGTTACCTTGGGTATATTTCTAGCCATTTTTTCGACATGTGAACATGTCGGAAGATATTCACCAATATGATAACTACTTCCTTACCAGAACAAGCTTTCCTTTAAACTCTAATTGTCAGCCAAATTTGTTGATGTTTGAGAATTTACATAGCTATTCTTCTAAAAATGTGAGGATTTATTATGGATCTTATTGGTTATAGGATAGTGACTATAGTCTTGTGACAAACAGGTGGTAAGGGTCACTCATCTTATATTGCTGTGATCTAATTCTTAAAGTGTCAAGCTTAAATGATTGTGCTGCTTGCTTGAAAGCCAATGCATTGAAAAGCTCGTGAATTTCCATTTTTTTTTATCTAGAAGGGTATGAATGTTAGTTAGAAAGGTTAAATCTATTAGACTGGAAGGTGTAAGGGGTAAAAGAAGATCAAAGAAAATATTAAATGTAATACAAATTGATATAATTAATTTGAATATTACTAAAATGAATGATATTGCCTTGAATAGAGATCAATGGGGAATAATAGTCAAGTAGCTATTCCCAAATATTTGGTACAAACACGGCTTGATGTTAATAATGATGGTGATGATGATGATAAGGTTATGAATGTAAAATAACCTAATGGGACTGCTGACTTTTTACCTTGGTTGTAGTCTCCTATCTTTCTGCTCACTCTGGTAAGATCACTCGATACTTAGGACTTAGTATAGTGTGTGGAATAATGCTATCATATAAAATCTCTTTGTAAACAGAAAGATAATTAATAAAATGGAAGTGTATCAATATTTGAACCTTGGGTTTTAGGTAGGTATACCTAATATATCCCTCATTATATGTCAGCAGATTTTAGAATATAGTATCAGTTCTTTAGTCTGTGCCTCTCTCTAAATATTACTTTGATTTTGCGTGTCGATTTAGTTCTCTTTTAATGTAGTATGTCTATGCTTTATGTTAAAGATCTATAAGCAGATTACAGTTTTCTGCATATTCAAGGATAAATAAGTAGATGACAAAGGTCAAAATTTCAAGTTGCATAGTTTTATAAAAACTACCGATGTTGATCCTAAACCCGGATGAAAAAGGTTGAGGGTTGCGTTTGGTTGTTAGCCAATGTCAAACACAGGCGAATGTTCTATAAATGAATTCATCAAACTATTGTGTTAATGATAAGTTATTTTTCAGAAGGAACGCATTGCAGGATCCGACTGTAACATCTCGGCTAAGACCGCTATATCTCACTTGAGTGTAGTGTTAAATATGCAAGAGTTCTCACACTATAGGTTGGATAAGAACAAATTATAGGAATACTAATTATCTTAGATTTGGAACATAGAACATAGAACATAGAACATAGAACATAGGAACGCTTACTAGTAAAGTAATGGAGGTAGCAGATACGATGATCAGAAGAAAAATTAAAATTTTGTGTTGACAAGAGACACAATGGGTCGGAGAGAAGACAAAGATGATAAATAACTCAGGTTTTAAGTTATGGTACACAGGAAAGAGTAAAAATAAAAAAATAAAATAGGTATTATTGTAGATAGTTCGTTAAAAGATAAAGTAGTAGGAGTGGTTAGGAAGGGGATAGAATTATAACTGTCGAGATAGTGGCGGCGAAAGAAACCTATTAATGTAATTAGCATATATGCACATCAAATATGATTGAATGAAAACATCAAATATAGCTTTTCATAACATCTAGATGAGGTAATACAAAAAATTCCGCCAAATGAAATGATTTTAATCAAGGAGATCTAAATGAGTATGTAGGAGTAAAAATTGAGAAATATGATAGGGTGCACGAGGGTTATTGTTTTGGAACAAGAAATGAAAAAGAAAAAACTATATTGGATTTTGCGATAGCATATGAACTTATAATAGCTAATACATTTTTCAAAAAAAAAAGAGAAGAACACTTGGTTATGTTCAAAAGTGGGAATAATAAGTCATAAATTTACTTTTTTATGGCCAAGAAGTAGGATAGAAAGATTTGTATAGATGCAAGATCATCCAAAACTTAATTATTCGACATAGGTTATTAGAGTTACATATGCGCTATCAATAGAAGAAAAACGTACACGACTCTTGAAATCAAGTGGTGGAAATTAAAGGACGAGAAACAAAATATATTTAAGGAGAGGGTAGGAGCATAAGTATTAGGAGAAATACATGGTGACTCGAATACGATATGGGATAAGATGACATTAAAGTTGAAAATGATGGCCAAGAGTGTATATGGTGAGTCAAAAGGACGTGCATCACCAAGTAAAGAATCTCAGTGGTGGAATGAGAAAATACAAGAGAAAGTGAAGATCATTACTGCCCGGACAATTAGACATCCAACTCGTAGTCGCAACAACCCAATTGCAAGAGCGGAGCTCTACTAACTGAGTTATATTCCCCAGTCAAGTGGAGTATGCATAAGAGTTATAATATACTCCCTAAATAATCTATAAGTTATTATACAAACCAAAAAAACTTTAAAAAAAGTTATTATACATTTATAAAAACAAAGAAAACTTTAAAATGTATGCAATAGCTAAAAAAGAGGCCAAGAAAGCAGTGAGTGGAGTCAATAATGAAACTTTTAAACACTTATATTGACAGCTAGATACAAATATAGAATAGCTAAAGCAAGAAAGAAGAAGACAAGAGATTTACCCAAATAAGATGCATTAAAGATAAATGCAACAGGGTACTAGTTATACCATCATAACTATGTATTATTTTTCATGCTTCTGTGCATCTTTATGGGCAACACCTCCAATTGACATTTGGTGTCACATACGTATGACTTGTGGTGAGTCTTTGCAAAGATTACGAGCTGGGAAGATAAAAAATGGTAAATTTCTTCGATTAATGAGGGTGGATGTAATACCACTGCATCCCACTTGTCGTTTCATTTCTTTGTTTATTAATGAGGTTTGTAATTTACAAAGTCTGCACATGCATGCGCCAAGCATGCAATTGCATTATAGTGCTTGGGAACCACTTCCATGCTTCATTACCTAGCTTCCAGCTTCAGTTCTTTTTGTATTCTAACAGAACAATCAGCCTGACCGCACCACCCATGCATTTGTATCCTTCTCTATACAAATGACTACTTGATTTGACTGCACCTCCCACTTCCCTCTTGTGTCACTTAGCTACTTGCGGCCCCTCCAAACTCTGTCACGTTACAACAGTGGATGCAGGGTGAGGATAGGACGTTTGAGCCCAAGAGTGCCTACTAAATTATACCTGGTCTACCAATACAAGCACCAAAGCTATGTACCTCAGCTAAGAGATCGTTGTCATGGAGATAAGGTTGTGTTGGTTGAAGTCATTCAACGATTTTGACAATGACCATTGTGTGTAGATGAGGGGAGATTCCAGAGTTCATGCTGAGATCATGGCGTAGTTCGCTAGTGAGCAGTTGATCAAAATTAAGTTTTGCCGACAGGGATTCCTGAGTTAATGCTGAGATCATGGCGTATTTCACTGGTGAGCAGTTGATAAAATTAAGTTTGCCGGCAGGAAGGCAGTCGACATGTTAGCAGTGCACAATGTGTATAGCAAATGATATGAGAGAAATAATAAAGGGATTCTGATGATTTTTCAAGTGCTATGTGAAAATTATGATGCCTAACACTATTGATGTCTGAAGTGGTCAATCATCTTATTTGGTTAAAATTAACATTTTTTTTAATCTAAAAGACCTGAGTTTTTTTTCTTTACTTTTAGGAATCCCATCTTTTATTATGTTAAAAAATACTAATAGTATATTAAGTAAGGATGATTGCCGACCCCACCTAGTAGGATAAAGCTTAGTTGGGGATAAGGCTTAGTTGTTGTATTAAGTAAGGATGATTCATTATGAGGTTATTATGGTAAAATAAAGTTAGATTATAACTACAGGACTACTGTCTTAATAAATTCAACATTATATTTTTTTTGTTAGATGGGACTATGGCCTTTTATTAATGATAATTTTAACAATAATTAAGTATTAATAAATTATATTACTTAATAATTGATAATATAATATTAATAGGAAATGCTATCAGTAATTTTATTATGAAATTATTTAATGGCCATTTATATAAATATATAATATGATTTTTTATTTCAACTGAAAATCCCTAAGGCTTCATAGTAAACTCTAATACCATTAGGAAATGCCTCTCAACTAATTATAACTAACTTTTGATTTGTTATTCAAATAATTGTTTGATTTTTTATTTTTTTAGTGAATTATGCCATTACTTATACTAGCTTGCATATAGATGCTGTTAAATTGTTGCAAAAGTAACTCTAAATAAGTTGTTTGAAATACAATTACTCTGAATTATAACTAACTTTTAATTTGTTATTCAAATAATTGTTTTGATTTTTTAATTTGTTTAGTGTATTTTGCCATTACTTGTACTAGCATGCACATAGATACTGATAATTGTTGCAAAAGTAATTCTAAATAAGTTGTTTGAAATACAATTACACCGCATTCTTTAAAATTTCAAGATTAATGTCTAAGCAATTGATACAGTATGAATCAATTGATTTGTAAGTGCATGATGGCAATCCATAAAGTCTTTTCCAACTAAAATTCCAGCCAAATTAAATATAGATTCAACATTTTAGTTTATTTTTTTAATATAAATGTTAAATAATTTTTTTACTATTTTAACTATCATTACATTTTCTGATGTGGTTTAATTAGATATTTTTTTATTCACTGAAATATGTCCTCAATGCTGTAAAACTCAATGCTCTCCACACTGCACACCGTGCAGATTACACTAGTATTCTTATGAATGCTAGTATTCTGTGATTCTCACAGTAGCTTTCTTATGAATGTGAGTGTTCTGTGTAGAACCGCAATTCAGTATATTAACATTTTATTGTTTAATATAATTAACATTTGAACATATTATGTTAACTAGATTTTTTTTAGTGGATTATTGCATTGTCCTATTGACAAGCAACAAGTACATCTAATTACGTTTTTGAGAACCTGTGTAGAACCGCAATTCAGTATATTAACATTTTGTTGTTTAATATAATTAAAATTTGAACATATTATGTTAACTAGAAAATTTTTAGTGGATTATTGCATCGTCCTATTGACAAGCAACAAGTACATCTATTACGTTTTTGAGTTTTTCAAGCAACAATAAGTGCTATTATTTTAAAACATGTAAACCTAAGGTGCATCTTCTTTCTATCAAGACTAATTCTTTACTTCCAATTCCTGTCATTTTTCATTAGGAGGTGTTTTTAAGCTTGAGTTGTTCCTGCCTGAAGAGTACCCGATGGCTGCACCAAAGGTATGGATTCTGCAAATGAGCTTGCAATCTGCCAATGTTTTCACTTAGTTTTCTTATTGCACGAGAATCTATAGTAACGACCTTCTATAGTACTCGTCATTTTAAAAGCAGATTAAGATAATTTCATTTTTTCAGTGGAATTTACTTCGTTGGAGTATTGCATTTTACCAAATTCTCAAATATCAACTATCATTTATTGTGACAGAACCAACAGAAGTAGGAGAAGGCTTTAGGGATGAACCAACAAAAGTTGATGGGCTTGTATCAACTCGATATGAAGAGGATGGAGAGTGATCGCTGAGGTTGTTATCTTAGATAAAGTGTGACTTCTAGGCATTTAGGGTGCAACAAGTAGGAATACATGAAATCATACACTGACATGGGAAAAGGATGACTAAGCTATGGGTGTGACATGCCTTGAGTAAATTAAGGATGTACTCTACATAACAAAGCACACACCTTTTGGTGGGTTAACTTGATTATTTGTAAGAACCTTGAAGCTAAGTGTGCTCATTGTGGTGCAATTTCAAGATAGGTGACCTCTTGCTGAGCTTCTCACCTTGAAGCTAATTTTTTCCATTGGACAAAATCGCGAGGCCAATAGTATAGGATGCTGGTCAAAGCAGGCGATACCTTGATGTTGATCAGCACATGTCTAAGTTGGTGGGCTTGTGATGACCAAGTTTGATGAGGACAGGGAGTGATTAGCAGGGTTGATAACTCAAACAATGAACAATTCCCAGTAGGCTTTGTAGTGTGGAAGGGGGAAGAACAAATGCAATTACCTTTGTTGGCAAACCCAGTCAATCTTGACACAAATTGGTTGTGAGTTGGATCAACATTGTGGCTGATCTAGTTCCGACTGGTTTCTTGAACATGTTTGAGAATCCCACAAATCTCGAAAGTCATAATTAATTTGATAATATTCTGATGTAAATGATTGAAATGGTTTGCAAAATGGCAAACATTAGTGGCATGCAGTTAAGAGGGATGTTGAGGAGGAGAGGCATGTGACAGTTTATGAGGAAGAGAACACAAAGTGTTTGCAATGAGCTGTTTAGGAGCTATTCTTGTGATCGGGGAGCCATTGAGGAGGAGAAGACCATGATGTGACTTCAAGGAAAAGCGGAGTAGAGAAGCTAGAGGGATAGCAAATAATAATTATTGTTAATAGTTAATTGTTAACACTTGTTAGTTATTATTATCAGAAATATAAACATTAATTAGATTAATTAAGTTTAATTATAACCAATTTATTTACTTTATGACCAACTCCGCCCATGACGAATTAACCCTGTTATGGCCGGTTCCAATCCTGGATAAAGGAAGAGAGTTGTGTTAGATTGCCAGGCAACATTAAATTAATACAAATGTTCAATGAATTGATTCATTAAATTATTATGCTAATGCTAGGTTGTTCCCCGGAAGGAATACGTTGCAGTGTCCGATTGTAACGTCTTAGCAAGGACCACTATATCTCCATAACTCGGGTGTAGTGTTAAATATGCAAGAGTTTGTGTTATAGGATCCGATTGTAACCTATCGGCAAAGACCGCTACATCTCCCTGAGAACTTGGGTGTAGTGTTAAATAGACAAAAGTTCTCACATCATATCTTGGATAAGAACAAATATTATAGGAAAACTAATAGTCTAAGATTTGGAACATGAAACATATGAATCCTCATTGCTAAAGCAATGGAGGTAGTAAATATGATGATTAGGAGAAGAATTAGTATTTTATATATACAAGAGACAAAATGGATAGGCGAGAAGGTAAGAACAATAGAGAATTCGAGTTTTAAGTTATGCTATACAAGAAAGAGTAAAATAAGAAATAAAGTGAGTATTGGTGTAGATAGTTCGTTAAAGGATAAAGTTATAGGAGTAGTTAAAAAAAGCGATAAAATTACAACTCTCAAGATATTAGTGATGAAAGAAATTATGAACATAATTAGCATATATGCACCCTAAGTAAGATTAGATGAAGGTACCAAATCAATGTTTTGGGACGATTTAGATGAAGTATTACAAAATATTCCACAAATAATTTTAATAAGAGGTGATCTAAATGAGCATGTCGGAGTGAAAAATGAAGAATATGAGAAGGTACATGGGAGTTATGGGTTTGGAACAAGAAATGAAGAAAGAAAAATTATATTAGATTTTGCGATAGCATATGACCTTATACTAGCTAATACGTTTTTTAAGAAAAAAGAAAAACACTTGGTCACGTTCAAAAGTGAGAATAATAAATCACAAATTTACTTTCTTACTGCTAGGAAGAGGGATATAAAGATTTGTAAAAATTACAAGGTCATCTTAACTACCGTTAGTAATGTTGGATATACACTTCAAGCATAGTATAAATATAAAGAAAATATACACGACTCTTAGAATTAAGTGGTAGAAGTTCAAGAATGTGAAACAAAATATATTTAAGGAGAAGGTAAGAGTACAAGCATTAGGTAAAATATACGATAACTCTAATACGATATGAGATAAGATGATATCAAAGTTGAAAATAGTAGCCAAAAGTGTACTTAGTAAGTCAAAGGGGCATGCACTACCAAGTAAAGAATCTTGGTGGTGGAATGAGAAAGTAAAAAACGAACAGGCTAGAAGGAATTATATATTTGGAAGAACGAGTAAAACTTAAAAAAATATACAATAGTCAAGAAAGAGGCTAAGAAAGTATGAATGAAATTAAGAATGAAATTTTTGAACGGTTATATCGAAAATTGGACACAAAAGACGGGGAAAGAGATATTTATAGAATAGCTAAAGTGAGAGAGATGAAGATAAGAGATCTTATCAAAATAAGATGTATTAAAGATGAATGCAATAGGGTACTAATAATGGTGGAAGAGGTATTTCCATAAATTTTTTAATGAAAGTTTATGTGACCAATGTAACTTAGTTAATTTAAGTAGGTCAAATGAGTATAAAAATTTAACAAATATTAGAATTCAAACTTCAGAAGTAGAACAAACTTTAAATGTAATATAAAATGGAAAAGGCGTTGGGCCAAATGATATTCTGATAGAGGTATGGAAGTGCCTAGGAAACAAGGTATTGAAGGACTTACAAAATTATTTAACATGATATTGAAAACACTGATGGAGAGTAAGTATTCTAGTTCCCTTATATAAGAATAAGGAAGACGTATAAAATTGTGCAAACTATAGGAGTATTAAACTAATGAGTCATACCATGAAACTTTGAAAAAAGTTATAGAAAAAAGATTAAGGAAGGAGACGACGGTGACTGAACATCAATTTAGGTTCATGCCTAAAATGTCGACAATAGAAGCTATACATCTTCATACAACTAATTAAAAAGTATCGAGAGAAAAAATAAGATCTACATATGATATTCATTGACTTAGAAAAAGCTTATGATGAAGTCCCATATAAATTATATGGAGAATTCTAGAAAAAAAAGATGTTAGCGTAACATATATTGAACTAATTAAGGATATATATAAAGAGGTAACAACCAAAGTGAAGACTTCAGGCGAATTAACTAAAGCTTTCCGGTAATTACATGGATTAGTTCTAAGTTCCTATCTTTTTATACTAATCATGGATGAACTCACTTGACACATTCAAAACACAGTACCGTGGTGCATGTTATTTGCAGATGATATTATTTTGATAGATGAGACACGTGAAAAAGTAAATGCTAAAATAGAATCTTGGCGGAAAACACTAGAAGGGAAAAGTTTTAAGCTTAGTAGAGTAAAAGCAGAATATATGAAATTTAACTTTAGCATAGACAATTGTTAAGATAGTAGATGACGAGTTGTCTGAAACTGAAAACTTTAAGTATTTAGGATTATTTTTGTAAAACGATGGAGGGTTTGAGAAAGATGTTTTATATAGAATACAAGCAGGATGGTTGAAATGAAGGAGAGCGTCGGGTGTTTTATGTGATCGTAAACTATCTTTAAAACTTAAAGGAAAGTTCTATAAAACGTCAGTTATATTTGTTATGTTATATGACATTGAACGTTGGGCTATGACTCGAGTACATGAGCAGAAGATGAGAGTTGCAAAGATGAGGATGTTAAGGTGGATGTGTGGACATACGAGGATCGCCAAAATAAGAAATAAGAGCATTAGAGAGAAAGTCGGAGTTGTATCTATTGAAAGAAAATTCCGAGAGACACATTTAAGAACTTAGACACCAATAAATGTTCTAGTTAGACGATGTAAAACTATGACAAATACGTACATCAAACGAGGAAGAGAAAACCAAAAAGGACTTGGTTAGCAATAATAAAACAAGATAAAATTTATTTAAGTATAAATGATGATATAGTAGGGGATAAAATCCAATGACATAGAAGGATTCATATAACCCCACTTAGTGGGATAAAGTTGGATTGTTGTTGTTGTTGATGAGTTATGAACCACCTATGTGTGATATGCTCCAGCAAACATATATTTCTTTTTTTCATACATTTGTCTAACACCACAAGTGGCACATCTTATCACTGTGATTAACATATTTCCTATACTAGTTTTCAACATTTTTGGTAATAAGAAAAATAGATGTTTTGTACCTTTTCTCAGGGCTTATTCTTTAAGTTGGAGCTCAGTCCTTTTTTTGGTTAATTTGTGTTTGTAGGTTCGCTTTCTTACAAAAATCTATCATCCAAACATTGACAAGGTAAGTAAATATGCTTCATATTCTTCCCATGTTTGGAGGCGTTTGGATCTCTGTCAAATAAGTCAATAATTCATACAAGCTTGGACGAATATGCCTTGATATTCTCAAAGACAAGTGGAGTCCAGCACTACAAATTCGAACTGTATTGCTGAGGTAATTAATTACATCTGCTGAAAATAGGATTCTGTGATTCAGTGTTAATTTTTTTTATTATTGTCCATGGTTAGGGATTTCATTTCAGACAAGTCAATCTACTTTCAGATTTAAAGCATTGTTCTGACTCATTTTCAATCTGTTAAAACCATACTTCAACCTTACTTTAATTAAACTACAACAAAGACAATATGCAAGTCTCAACTATTTGGAAATTATCTATGTAAAGTTATAACACTATTATTAGGACATGGTTGATGACCTGGACTTACAATAAATGCATTATGAGATTGTGACATAGTTTTGCATCAGCTATCGTAGGGTAGATTTACACCATCTATCTTATGGTATTTTTTACATTGGTTGTCTACGGGTCCAATCATAACCCTCATCTTTTTTTCTTCCGATCTTGACAGTCAGTGTATACTCTTAAGTTCCCATATGTGATTTTCACAATTTTAGGTATTAAATTTATTCGGAAATGTATATTCTTCTGAAGTATATCAACTCAAAATTATTGGTATTCTTTTTAAGCTATGTTACATTTGGGGTACATATGGTTCCAGTGAAAGTAAGGTTTTATTATAAATATTTAACTAGGTTAAAATGGTTATGTGAACTCGATAAGGCAAGCATATCTTTAGTTTAATCTCCAGGTAAAGCATACTAAAATAGGATAAAGGACCGTCAGCAAATTCATGGTGACCGTTTTACTTGGAAAATTTTCCTTTAGTTTAACCGACCATTTTTCACTTGGTTTGTATATGTCACAAAGGAGGAATATTCCATTTTAAAATTTAAAATTTTGATAAACCAAATTGCAAATTTACTCAAATATGTATGTTGCTTTGGCGAAACCTGACAGATGAGTTATGGTCTGAGAAGATGGTTTCCATTAATCGGAGTGTTTTCCATTAGTCAGAGTGTTATTCCTCTTGCATTACAATTTCTACCATCCACAGTATTTAAAGTTTCAAAAAGGACACTTCAAATATAGATATGAAAACCTTATATTTACAATTATAGTCAGCAGCATGTCTACTAAACCGTGTAAAAACGATACAAATTTCATTCAACTTCTTAAAACTAGCAGAGCATAAGACTTCAAATAATATGCTGCAATAGAAAAAGAAAAGTTAAATCATGCGGAATGAATGTTAAAATAATGATAAAAATGAGAATAAAGGATGTAAGTATTTGTGTTAGGATAAATTCTTTACAAGCAACCATAGTTAACTTATGTGCGGACATGCAGTTTGTTTTCAGAAGTGACTGAATATTCCAGTTTTTTTTTTTTTAATATAGAAACTAAGACCTTGTTTGGTTTGTGAAAAATTTCTATTCAGTATGTAATTTTCAGAAAGAAACTAAGACCTTGTTTGGTTTGTGAAACTCCACCCATGGTGAATTAGTCATGACTAGTCCCAAGCCCGAATAAAGGAGGAGGGTTGCGTTAGGTTGCCAGCCTGCGTTAAACTATGACAAATTTCAATGAACGGATCAATTAAACTATTATGCTAATGTTAGGATGTTCCCCGTAAGAAACACGTTGCAGGGTCCGACTGTAACGTCTCGGCAAGGACCGCTACATCTCCGTGAGAACTCGGGTGTAGTGCTAAATATACAAGAGTTCGCGTTGCAGGGTCCGACTGTAATGTCTCGGCAAAGACCTCTACATTTCCATGAGAACTCTGGTGTAGTGCTAAATAGACAAGAGTTCTCACACCATAGGTTGTATAAGAACAAATATTATAAGAAAACTAATAGTCTAAGATTTGGAACATGGAACATAGGAACCCTCACGGGTAAATCA
>JBBUKS010402090.1:0-18958 GCA_038050645.1 Hedychium gardnerianum
TGCAGATGGAAATGACAAGATTGCAACTGCACGGAAGCGTCGATCCTCAACTTGTGCCTCGGCGACAGCAACGTCGACGAGCACCCAGCCAACATCCTCTACCACCGTCGCGTCCAACTTTGCTTCTTACAAAAACAAAATAAAAAAACACAAATTTGCCTTTTAAAATCCTTTTTTTTTCCCCAATCTGTCTCTCTATCCACTTAATTTTTTCCTCCGTATTGATTTTTTTTCCCTTTAAGAACGATATGTTTGAAAGCTTCAAGAATTTAGAAACAAAAAAATGTCTTTGTTTTAGGATTTCAAGAGAAAAAATGTAAACTTGTAGTTAAAATGAATGATATCTTTGAAAAGACGGTTTTGAAAACTGCTAAAGAATCAAAGAATAGTTGGAACAATTGAAAACACGAACCAATCTGGACTCGGGAACATTAAAAGGAGGAGCCGAAAACAGAGCCATGGACATCCCACAGAGAAGCTCGTGCGGATTCTCTGGTCATGGTAAAGGCCTCTGAGCCGCCGCCAGATATCACCACCAACTCCATGATCGGACGAAGAGAGAGCAAAAACAACAGGAAAAGATAAACTTCAAAGTGTCAATCTTCTATGCGAGTTCTGAAAACATTTTGGAAGAAATCGAGAAGAAAAAAAAGAAGAGGAAATCCTAATGTCGTCTTCGTTTTCCTCCACCTTCGCTGCTTCTCCTTCCGCCCTATGCTGCCGCGAATCCTACGGACTCGTCCCAAGGCATGGAGAAAACGCCAACGGCTAGAAAAAGTGGGTTACACAGGACCGCGCCCAGGCGATGATTTGTGACCGTCCGATGTGGATCGGGCGGTGATGAAGCTGTGGCTATTTCCAACCGTTGGGCGTAACGATGGACACGGCGATATGACCGTTGTAGGGAATCAGAAACCGGTGCAGGGACTGCCGTTATGGGTGACCGTACCGCGGGGAAGCTTTCGTCTCATGACTGACTTGCACGTGCATCTTCAAGACAAGATCCGATGTCGACGTTCAAACAGAATACGAATTAGTTGAGAATGACAAGCAATAGAACACGGACACGTACGTTATCAAGGAAAATGAGTCGCTGGCAGCGACAATAACTGAAATGTGCTTCAAGAATTTCATAATTAGTCCGATTTTTTAAGGATTTTACATAAAATTAGAATTTTCATGATGGAGTAAAAAAAAATGCGTCCAAATGCTTTTATTTCCAATTTCACACCTAAAATATAACTTCCGCCCACATCACCTCTTCCAATTTCTTACTCTTCCTCTGCGATCCCGTGCAAGCGATGATATGTAAAAAGATGAAGCAAAGGATTAACGCAGTGCAAATAAATATCAGTGATATTTAAATTATTTGTGATGTTAGATCATTCTTATAGTTCATTTGTATTTTTCAAATTGTTTTGATAAATAATAATTTCTTTAATGAAATTAAATTAATTATATAAATAAATGAAAGATAAAAATGCTTGAGTTTTTTTTAGTTTAAATCTATAAAATCCTCTTATAGCTACAAGGCTATCATCGTATATCAAATGGAGTATCAAAGTCTAAAGATAGTTAATCCCTTCGTAATGATGCAACGATAAAATGCATTTACAATTAATTAGGCATTCACGGATCAATTTAAAATTAGTTGATTAAAAAAGTGATACATAAATTAAAAAAAAAACGCTAATAATGATGAATAACTCAGATAAATTGTTAGAGACAATCATATACATATGTAATTAATCTATCAGAATGATAAACACATAAAGAAGCAGATTGCTTTCATATTCCTTTTAAAAACAATTATTCTCTCACAGATAGTGAGAGAGATGAAATATTCATTCCTAGTATTTTCGTCAGTCTGTCTCAAGATTAATAAAAAAAAGATAAATCATGAAGGCTAATTTAATTAGTCCGAACAATGACCAGTATATGGAAGAGGACAAGAACTTACCTATTAACTAGAATTTGATCATTAAATCTCATGATGACAACACTCCATATATTAATCATTAATTTATCCCGTAAAGACAAAATATAAGAGTGCTTCTACAATCAAGGATGAAACCTTCGGTTTGCTTGTTAATCTCTCTCATGGTGGCAAAAAGGTTAAACGCTCGTCCAGCGCCCTCATTAATCCGTCCCAGAATCAATACGGAGGAGGTAAATCATGGGGGCTAGTCTAGCTAGCTTGAACAGTGACTAGTGCATAAGGGAGAGCAGAAACTTGGCTACTAGTCAGGATTTGACTCCCAGACCTTATGATGACAATACCTCATGCACTAGCCAACAGTTCATCCCGTGGGGACTTTGTTAATCTCTCTCGTGATCTTTACATACATTTAACAAAAATGGAGGATGTTGATGAATATCTTTGTGCAAAATTTGATGTCAAAATAATTATTGAAATAAATTTTAAATAAAATTTAGTAATTATTTTTAAGTGTTTGATCATATTTAGCCCCATAAGAAAAAAAAAACTTACCTAAGCTAACACATAAAAGTTATGAGTTAAATTAACTTATCTTGTAAAAGTTATGCAACTAAAATTACCTACTCGGTTCAACCAACCATATTTCTTTGGTTAACATATATCGATTTTTTTGATGTATTAAAAATATTTTAAAAAAAATTCTATCTAATAAAATAAATCAAATTGAATTTAAATATTAAGTGGATGTTGAATTAGATTTGGATTAAATCCATAAGCAGGTGTGACTTAAAGTTAAGTGTTTTTGAATCATGATAATTTTAGAGTTATTTTGACTAATTTATAGCGGAAAATAAATAGATTTAATCGGTTTAAAATTATTTATTTATTTATAAATTAAAAATAATTTCCTCTCACTATTTTTAAATTTAAAATTTAAAAGTTAGGTCTAAAACCCTAAATTTCCTTCCCACGCACGCGAACAGGATCAGCAACTCTCTCGGCCGCCGCTCCTCTACTCCGCGCACCGCCGGCGACATCCGAACCGGTTCAATCCGAATCTCCACGCCATGCCATGCCATGCTTTAAATAAATAAATAAATCTAATTTCCATTGCTTCATCGTTGCCGCTTGGCCTTGCAGGTGAACTTTAAACCCTAATTCCCAATCTAATTGTTCGATCGGTTTATCGTCGCTTCGCGCCTCGTTCGTCGTCGCCTCGGTTGTCTCCTAGTTCGTCGTTGCACAAAGTCTGTTCGATTGCCGCCTCGCGCCGGCTTCCAAATATGGCCACCAAAGGAGGTGCGGGAGGAATCAAGTCGACATCCATCAATGGCGTGAAGCTCTATTGCCTCTCGGGTCATCGTTCTGAAGCCAGTTGGCTTCCTCCCAAGAAGCTTAGGGCCCTCCGCAAAGACCAAGGTTTGTTTTCGTGATATCACCTTTCTCCTTTTGCGTCTCATTTTGCGTTTCATCGTTATCCAAATGTTGAATTGTTTCAGAATATATCTTGCTCATTGATCTGTTAAACATTTTATTCTTTGTGTTTTTTACAGTATTTTTTTGTTGATAATTTTAAAAATATGTTCCATTAAATATGTTTTTACAAATCAATGGCCAGATTATCTGCAGAGGGTGGATTTGATTCAGGAGTTGAGATTTGAAACTGCAACTACTAGAATTAAGGTGTCTCCTGATGGTGACTACGTGATCGCTTCAGGTAACTTAATTACTCAATTTTCTCTCATGGTGATTGTTTGTAGAAAAGCAAGCTTAATTTGTTATTTTAATTTCATTTACATGTGTGTATCTGTACATATTTATGTCTCAACATGCATATAAGAAAACATTCATTAGCGTGTTCATATGTAGTCATATAAACCTGTTCATGTACATTCTGTTTTTTTTTCTTTCGCTCCTGTATTAGCAGCGTTTTTTTTTTCCCATGACTAACTGTAAGTTTGTAACAACCTGGTCTGATGAGTGTCAATTTGTGTCAGTTATAATAAATTATCTTCATAAATTGGTCAATTTGTGTCATCACTTTTGACATTTATCTGATAGTTGTTATTTGGTTAATGTCAAATTGTGTTATTCAGTTATGTTTAATATTGCCAATTTTAGCAGGGAGTGATCAATAGGGAAGATAGGTCAGATTAAGTGTAAGGTGTGACTCTTGGCAATCTTTTAAGATGTAGGGGTAAGAATGAATTGAAACATATCATAGCATGAAAAATATGATTGGATCGATTACGTATGTGCTCACAGTAACATGTTGCCTTTGGGTGGAGTTGACTTGGATCTTCATATGAACTAAGTTATTGGAAGCAATTATAGGATGGTTGACCTTTTGGGAAGCAATTCTAGGGGTAAGAATGAATTGTAATACACATGATAACAGGGAAAATATTATTGGGTCGATTAAGCATGTGCTCTCAGTAACAAGGTGTCTTTTGGTGTAGTTGATTCGGATCTTCATATGAACTAAGATAAGCATGCTTAGTGTGTGGCAATTCTTTCTAGGATGGGTGACCTTGGGAAGCTTCTCATTTTGATGCCAAATCTGGCAGTATGGGTCCATGAGATGTTGGTTAAAGCGGACAATACATGGCATGTTACATGAACTTTTTATCAAGATGTGGTAAAATTGATCCCTCATATGAACAAAGTGCTGTCAACGCAACTTGGGTCATTCCATTTTATAATCTGATTTGATAACTACTAAGTCATTAATGTTCTGTTAATGTATGATGGATTAACTGATTGATATTATAACTAAATAAAGATTAGTAACTTATTTGGTGACTGGGTCAGCTGAATGATGGAGGTGGTAATATCATACAAAAGTCCATCCTATGATGCGGTTCTGAAGATTAATAGTGAGGACTGAGTTTACGGTACATCAAGGAGAGGTGTAGTTTGTGGTGCTTAGTGAAGAAGAGAGAGGTAAAAGCTAGTGAATCCAACACATTTATCCTATGCGAAGCTTTTATAAGGGTTAAATATGCACTAATAATTTACATAGTGCTTCTATTAAGTCAACTGATTACTATAAAGTAAATCATTTTAAAGTGTCTCAAATTTGACATGAGCATGCTACTTAGTGTTTTGTCTTATATTGATCTCCCAAACATTGTTGTGATATAAAAGCCTCTAGCAAAGGCAGCACCTAAATTCAAGATGATTTGACTCATTCTAGAAAATGGTTGTAACAGTAAGAGTACAGTCTACTAAGTGAAGGGGAAGATCGAGTCTTGTGGCTGTGGTCTATGTAACACAATTTGAGTTTTTTGCTACACAGTTGTGGTTCTAATTTCTAGTGGCTAAGGTTAATGTGCAAATGAAGTCCACTTTTCCCGTTCAACACTGTAAAAAAAGTTAAGGATGTTTTGATTTTAAAGATACTCTAATCCTATGCATAGTAAACAACAAAATCGCTCAATTCTTAAATTGCAATAGCACACAAGATCAGTAGCAAGCTTTATTTCTCTGGTTAATCTCCTGAGTTTCAATACATACATAATTACATTGAATTGTGTAAATGTAGGAGGACAATGTTTTAGCTTGTTTTGTTTTACTATCTTGTCGAAGAGTTTCTTTACTTAGTCACTAACCACTTAGGCTTTGATCAATGATGAGAATGAGGAGAAAATGAGATAAAAAAACTCTTGAATTTTATCTACTTATTGAGTAAACTTTTATGCTAATTACTAACAACATTAATAAATGAACAACAGATCCTTGTTCTTTTGTGGTTGATCATCATACCATTTTTGATGACATTCTTGTCACATAATTTATTCTCTCCCTTGGCTTTTAATTCTTAGATTAAAATTTTAAGATTTGCGATTGACTTATTGTATTCATGGTTGAGTTTTTATAAGTTTATAATTCACTGTTAACTTTGTTATCAGGCATCTATCCTCCTCAAGTTAAAGTTTTTGAGCTGAGGGAATTGTCATTGAAGTTTGAACGGCATCTTGTGTCAGAAATTGTTGATTTTCAGGTACTCTATGGTTTATATGACATGTTTTCCAGACACAATGTAACATTTAAGTCATATAAACGTGTGCAAGAATAAGATCTTAATTTTTTCTCATTTTGCAATATTGAGATTTTTTTTCTCCTTTTGCAATGACGCAACATTCTGCCATTAGATTGACTTCTGTGGTGGATATGTTGTTTAGTTTATGATTCATCCTGTTTCTGTTTATACTAAAGTTCTCTTGAACAGATTCTTGCTGACGATTATTCAAAAATTGCATTTCTTTGTGCTGATCGCTCTGTATGCCTGCATGCAAAGTACGGAAGTCACTACAGCTTAAGGATTCCGAGGTATGTATACATACATTAGTATGCCTTTTTCAAGATAATAATCTTCAATTTCTTTCCAGACAACAATTATCCTAGATTGGATGTCTGTGTACTTCATGTGTATTTATGTTATTCATCTTATTGGACATCAGAATCACCTTGATACTTGTCTATATTTAATTTGGTTAGAAACATATCATTCCATTTACTTGGGATTTTTTTCATACATTAATGATGTTAATAGGTTTTCTAGTGTAATCTACGTCGAGGTTAATATTACTTGACTACTTTATCTTCTTGGAGATTGATAAACTTTAAAACATTGTCATAATTAATGTTGATATGTTTTCTGGTGCAACTGACATTGAGGTTAGCAATATTTTATTTCGTTTGTCATTTACTCATTTTTCTTCTTGAGTTTGATATACTCGGAATTTTTTTTCATACATTAATGTTGTTATAATTTTCGTCGTAATCTACATTGAGGTTAATATTGCTTGATTTCATATGTCATTTACTTATTTATCTTTTTGGTGGTTGATGTTACTTGGTTTTGTGCCATTTGCTGCAAAATGTAGGTAAAAACATAACAACTTGTTTTGGTATTCTTCCTGAACTTAACTAACCTTGAACCTTGTAGACATAAAATCTATGTACATTTATGCTAAGAATGAGAGAAATAGGAATATTTTCCTAATTAAGTATAACCTCATATGTGTATTATGTGGACTAACCTTACATGCCTCTGGTATTTGAACTATGAACATTATGTTAAAAATGAGAGAAATAAGAAGCTTTTCCTATTTCAGTGTAACCTCATATGCCTGTATTATATGGATTAAAGTTGCACGAGGAAATATATTATTAGGAAAAGAAGCATGACTCCATCTCGCTCCATTTGTAGGAAAATTCTTTGTTTGATACAATGATATATAGAATGACTTGGTAAATGGAAAACTCAATCAAATTAAAAAGATAGTTTAATGGATATATGTGTATGAAATACTTGAAGAAAATTTTAAATATATTATAACATAGTAATTACTGATTAAAACTATTACATTTTAGATGTGCTTGTTAGTCATATGTTTAGCCACTCTTACTGACTCCTCAAACAACCTCCAATTCTCCAACAGATTTTTTTTTCTTTTTTTTTCTTCAAATAATCATTTACTTGGACATTCTGAATCTATTGTACAAAGCATTTTTATTACTTGCCTTCCTGTTTTCCAGGATGGGGAGAGATATTACTTATGATTGCTGGTCCTGTGATTTGTTGTGCGCTGCTTCATCTCCAGATTTATATAGAATTAATCTGGAGCAGGTTTGTTACAAACTGTTCATTTATGAAGCTTGGACATTTATAAAGAAATTTAATTTTTATGAATTATTGTTTGAAGTATAGAAATGCACATATATGTGCATCATGCTCTTGTACAACTTTCATTTATAACTTCTTAAATGCAGAGATATCTGATTTATATGTCTCACTGGAGGTTGAAATTTAAGTACTATTGCATAATGTGTATTTTTTTTTTTTGATTTCTTTGTTATGTCATCCATAGTTATCCTTAGTTGTATGCTCATCTATATGCCAAAACGACAGTAATTATTTCTACTTGGCAGGGGCGCTTCTTATCATCTCTCAATAGTCAATCACCAGCCTTAAATGTAGTTTCTCGAAGGTAAACTATTTTATGGAATT
The DNA here is from genome assembly GCA_038050645.1 of Hedychium gardnerianum. Taxonomy (NCBI): domain Eukaryota; kingdom Viridiplantae; phylum Streptophyta; class Magnoliopsida; order Zingiberales; family Zingiberaceae; genus Hedychium; species Hedychium gardnerianum. Next base: position 7,956 of record JBBUKS010402090.1, read on the forward strand.
TTCGCTGGTATTTTTTTTCTTCTTTTTTGCAATATTTATGTGTTGGTTTATGTATAAAATGTTTTCCCTTCTCTTTTTTGGTAACATTCAGCACAGTTCATGGTCTTATTGCTTGTGGAGGTGAGGATGGTGCTGTAGAATGCTTTGATTTGAGGCAGAAATCTTCTGTTGGTAGAATCAATGCTGTTGCTCCTTCTGGTGATATTGACCATGTACTATACTTTCTAACTGTATAATGCTGTCGATTATATTTTTTTGATTATTTGCTCATCATGGTCTGCTATATCCAGGAAGTCACAGCATTACAGTTTGATGATGCCCAGGGGTATCTGATGGCTGTTGGTAGCAGCGCTGGCAAGGTAAATTCTAAATGTGATTTATGTTTAGCCTTTGGGAATACTTAGCTTCTGCTGTTATTGTTCTTCTGAATCTTTTGAAGGCCTACTGATTTTGTTATGTCCATCTTCAAAATGCAGATTTCTATTCATGATCTGCGTATGACTGATCCAATACGCATCAAAGATCACATGTGAGCACTCAAAAATAACTCAATAGCCAGTTGTTTATGGATGTTAACAATCTTATTTTGCATATATAGTAATGAATATATGGCTGCATATGACAGATGTGGATGGACACTATATGTACATTCATGTAAATAGGCTGCTAACACATGCAAGTTCTCTCAATGAGATATGCATGTCTTGCATTACTGTTTGTGAAGATATTGACTGGTGATCTTTTCATTACTTTACAGGTATGGTAGTCCGATATTGGACATTAAGTGGCACCAAACTCTCAATTCAGCTGAATCAAAAGTGATTAGTGCAGACCGTCGTATTGTTCGGATATGGGATCCCAACACGGTGAGATTGATTCTTCTAGAAAGAGACAAATTGCTCATTTAGCATTTCCTGGATATTTGACTTTGTTTTTCTTGTAAAATACAACATATAATAAACACAGTTAACTATGAAGATGTACCATCCTGTATGTTTGATATTTCTTTGCTCTCAAGATTGTCAAAGTCTTTTGGATTTGCAGATTATAAATGTGTGCATATTAACAATCACGTATGCATAGTTTATGAACCCTAGCTACTAAAAGTAGTTTTGTCTCTGGATTAGAACATAGCACACATGAACTTTTTGTTATGGGAATTCCTTCATTTTCCAAGGTTCTCATGTACAGCTTTTGCTGTATGAATTACTAGTGATGAACCCTTAAATTGCATGAGATTGGACTTCTCATGTAAAATCTTATTATCCAGAACATGCACAAGAGGTTTTTTGATGTAATGGATTTATTTAACAAGGATAAATTGATGAAGATAATATTAAGAGAGCAACAATTGGGTGTTAAAATAGCGAGAAGCTAATTATGTAGTTTTTTGTTTCTCACTAACATGATGTTGGCCGGTTATACCAATCTTATATTTCCTTTTAAAATTGTGAGAAGTTAATTATGAAGTTAACACAATGGGCTAGCGAATTGATCACTTTAGAAAGGTGATATTTTTTAAAAATGGTGTATTTGACATGGGGATGTTGAGACGATGTGCACGGTTGTTTGTAAAAAAAAAACAAATGTAAAATGATTAGTATCCTAGAGCACTAGCAGTTTGGTGTAGCTTCCAGTGGAGAATATATTAAGATGGTATGAGCTTCTTGAAAGATGAATGCTAGGCTTTTTAGTTAGACAAGTTAAATCAATTAGAGTTGCAAACTTGAAGGGTAAAAGGAATCCTAAGCAAACTAAACATAACACAATAAAATTGATCTAAACATAATCTACTATTACTAGCAATTTTGAAATGAAATCCATTTATCTGAGAGCTACAAATACTTGGAGTCCTGATTCTTTGTTGTTGTCATTCTTATTGTACTTCCTTGGACCCATTATCATTAAAGATCTACAAAATGATAAAATATGCATCACACTATGTTGATCTTAAACTAGTCTTTTTGATGTTTCAGATTCACTTCTTTTTTTTCTTTTAAATAAGTATTTTGTTGAAGTTTGTTGTCTGTGTTTTGTGGAACTAGTTTACTTCGACTTGTTTGTAATCTTTTGAAAGCTTCCCATACTTCTATATGAATTTGATAATGATTGTTGCTTTCACATTTCACATATGCTAATCAGCTCATATTACACCCTGAGCAACATATACGAAGAGGTAAGGCTTTGTTGGATACTAATGGATGATACTAATGAATCAAGAACTTGGTTTTCTCCATCTTATGAGATGACTGTTAAGACAATTCAATAGAAAACCTGATATTTGTGTATCTGCCCTCTTTTACAGGGGGAGAACATGACCAGCATTGAACCAAATTCTGGAACTATCAATGATATATGTGTTTTCCGTGAGAGTGGTTTGATGTTACTGGCTTTAGACAACGGCCAGATACCAGCTTACTTTATACCTGCTTTTGGCCCTGCTCCGAAATGGTGTTCCTACCTGGAAAACTTTACGGTACTTGATCTTTTCTCTTTCTGTTTCCAGGCATTTGAATTCTTGCTATGTCATTATTCTAAAAATCATTTTGTTATGCACTGTGAATGTAGGAAGAGATGGAGGAAGCTTCACAAACCACCATTTATGATGATTTCAAATTTTTAACTAAAGAAGAGGTTGAGCGTTTGAAACTTACCAATTTGGTTGGCACTAATCTCCTCAGAGCCTATATGCACGGCTTCTTTATTGATTATAGGCTATATAAAAAGGTAATGATACTTTTCTGACTTTCAGCATTTCAACTTTATTAGATGCCTTTGACTCATCATATAACTTTATGCATATTGAGAATGGGAACATAGTTTTTTTTTCTGTGGCTAAGATTTTCTTGTATTTTCGCATTTAAATCAAAACAATACTTTTTTGCATCAGATTTTTAATATCATTTATTTATTTTCGTGGAGATGCAACGAGACAGGGAAGGTTTTTGTGCAGTTTTCAATATACTGAATTATAACTTGGTTTCATGAGTTGTGACCATGAACTTGGAGCCTTTCTGATGTGTATTTTGTTCATCGTCACTGTTTACATTCAAACTTAAGTCAGTTCCAATGATTTGATGAGTGTTCACTTCCCTGCGTGCTAACGAGTTCCTAAGACTAAAATACTTGTGTCTTGATTTCTAAGTCATGGAGATTTTCCCAAGAAGATTATATTCAGTCTCTTGGTAGATAACTACTATTTTTCATGTAGGGCTGAGAATGGGTTTGGATTTTTTATACACAAGTTGGGTTTGAGAACTATTTTTCATGTAGAAATATACACACAAGTCAGGTTTGGATTTTTTTTATATACATTTGAGGGTATCACATACTGTACATTTAAGTTAGGCTCCCAAAATTATCATATTTGGTAGAATAGCTGGGCGTACTTGATCCATTATTTGGGGTTGGGTTTAAATTTTTAAAAATTATGGGCGTCGTGCCTGTTTGTGATACCTGCTTTGTGTTTTGGTGGAATTTAAGGACAGAGCTATACCGATTGATTTGATTACCTTAATAAGCAAAAACATCATGTAGCTTGTTTATTATTCGGTTAGTTTTGCAAATGGCTGTGGTAGACAAATGACCTGCTAGCCATTCATTATTTTTTGCTGATTCGAAGTTGTTATCCAAATCTTGTAGGGCTAGTTCCTGCAAAAATAAAAAAAATATATTTATATTAGTTACTTGTGGTTTCAATTTTCTGATTCTTATTGTCACTGAGATTTTGGCTTTGTAGGCCAAGAATTTGGTTGATCCATTTGCATATGAGGAATACAGAGAACAGCAGAAGAAAGAAAAGATGGAAGCAAAGCAAGCTTCCCGTATCACGGTATCTTCTCTTTTTGATTGGCTTTTTATTCTATACTCAACATACATTACATAAACTCCTGACTTTTTTTTTGTGTGTTGCAGATACAGAAAAGGTTACCTAAAGTAAACAGGCTTCTAGCAGCTCGTCTGCACCAAGAAGAAGAAGAAGGAATGGCCGAAACAGATGATATTGGGGCAAAGAAAAAATCAAAGAAGAATAAGGGATTAAACACTGAGATCCTGAGAGATACACGTTTTGCAGCAATGTTTGAGGATAAGGTACAACCCAACAACTGGAAACATTTCTTAGTTGATGTGATATAACCATCATTTTTCAGTTAAATATGATACTTTTTTTGCAATATAATGTCTGATAGTTGGGAAGTACAGATTTTAACTTTCCTGCACAAGCATAAAGGGAAAGCATGCCCTTATTTATATGAATATTTCTAAGCTTTTAAAATTGGATTGGCTCAATAGTGGAAATCAATATGTTCTGACCACATACACATACTGGTTTGACTAGGTTTGGTAATACCAGTGTCAGTTCAATCTGAATTAAACTGTCCATGAGTTATATTGTATTCTATTGAGTTTTGTTATTATATCTTTGACATAGCCCGGCCAAGAATTGTGTACTTCAGTATGCGATCTAATTTTGGATTGCATTGGTGATCTCACAACAGAGGAGTAAGTGGAGAGAAAAAAAATTTATTTATTGAATGATGAAAAATATTGGACATGAGGGAGGAATCTTTTATAGACTTTAACAATTACAGTCTTGTACAATTGATGCAAAATAGACTAGGTTTGCTAAAAAATTTAAGAGTAGAAATAATACAATTATATAAAATAAAACTAAAATAAAAGTTGAGAATTGATTATCTGTTTTGTTGAACTAGTTTATTTTTAAATGGTCTAGTTTTATTTACTTCAATTTGATTTCCTAAATTGAGTTGTCTAGGTGTTAATGCATGCAAAGCTTGTAAGCTCTACCATGTCAAGTCTTAAGTTTTAAGATGTTCTACTTATTCCATTTCATTCATGGTTAACAATGATGAAACTCCTTTTGTAGTAGAGGTAAATAGTGTTTGCATAATCTTTATAAAAGCTTGCATGGCATCAGCTGTATTCAAATTTTGTGATTCATTTTAAGGATAACTTCATGGTGGAGGTGCTTGTAGAAATTTAAATACTGTAATATGCTTAAAAGTTGAAAAATCCATAGTTTTTTATTGATGATAAAGCAATTAAGGAAAAATGATAAATTTAGTTTTATAAACTATTAGTGTGTTCTATAGATGATTTAGTTCGAGATTTAAAATTATGGTAAATGTTACAAAAAATGATTATAAAGAATTTTTTAAAAAGTGAATGTAGGTAAAAATATAGCTCCAAATAATATTCATATTGAAGTTTGGAAGTATATAGGAGATCAAGGTATGATTTAGTTGATTAAGTTATAATAAAATTTTGAAAATTAAAAAGATGTTAGAGGAATAGAGGAAAAGTGTCTTAGTGCCTATTTATAAGAATAAGCAATTTATAATGTCGATTAATTATAAAAGGGACAATTTGAGGAGTCATACTATAGTACTATAGAAAAGAGTTATTGAATGGAAAAGAGACAAGAAATATCTTTGATGATTAAGTTGGTTTCACATTTAGAAGCTCAATCATTGATCTTATTTAATAAGACAATTAATGAAAAAATAGAAAAAAAATGGATATGCATATGATTTTCATCAACTAAGAAATTTCATGGTAAAATCCTAAATAACTGTTGTCATGGATTTTAGTGATAAAATTGGTATGTAGTAATTAAATTCATGTGATAAAAATATGCATGATAATATAGTTATCAGTCCTTAAGATTCCGGGCGTAATGGTGTTGTGATAATGTAGTTATTAGTGGTCATGCTACTGGTATAATAGTATTTTCTTATTACTGTAGGTTTATTTTAAGGGTTAGCACTCACTCTCAAACTCTTTGCATTAGTATTAAGTGAGCTCACAATTTTTTTTGAAGATAAAAACCTCCTCGTTGCATATTTTTTGCAAACAATATTAATATCAATTGAGGCGATTGTAAATAGATTAAATTTGCAGTTTAAATTAAGAAAAACTATAGAAACTGAAGGTTGTAGGTAGCAGCCAAGCTAAAAATTTGATGGATATTTGAAATGGGAGGGAGTTTATAGACTTATGTGATCATCATCTGTCTTTAGGTTAAAAGAAACATTTATAAAACAATTGTGGTATGACTTGTATAATTTTTGGAAAAGATGTTTGAGTTGTTAGGAAGCAACACACACACAAAGTTTACTATTAAAGATGCTAAACTTACTTATATTTAAGATGAAATGGAATAAAATGCGTGAAACTAGATTTAAGATGAAATGGATTTGTGCAATGATGACCAATAGATTCAATAGGTAGAGTAGTTGGTTTTGTTAGAGTGAAGGCATGCAGGCAAAAGAAACATTAATTAATATCAAGATTTGAAATCATATCAAGCTGGAGTTTCAATCCTTGGCTGGCAACTAGTGTTGTGCTAGGCGTGTCAACATACAGTGGCGGTGGCATCAATAAGAAGGAATTGGGGAAGAGAAGGAAGAGGAGAAGAGGTAGTGAAAACCTTGTTACAAAATAGCAAAATTCAAGCTCTTGTGGAAGCCTCATGTCACTTACGGAAACCTAACTTGCAGTTGTTACGGTCGTGGCAGCTCAAGCTTGCTTTGTGTCCCGGTTTGCAGTTGAAATGATAAATTTTCAACTGTGCCGACCAATGTGGAACAAATTATAAAACATGGGGAATATTATTAAAAGATATTTAATTATTTGAACATAGCAATAGTCTGGCATAGTGCTAGATGATTAATGAGTTGGGATAAACTTGATGATCAAAGTAGAAATTTTGTTCCTTGTTTGTTATATTTTGATGATAATTTAACATTGTTAGTGTGAACTCCTAGAAAATTGAGTTCCATAATGGTGTCCGTTATGATTCACGAGTATACCATTTTTTGTTTAATGTTTTTCACAAAGTAAGAGCCGTTTTAGCTTTTAAGCCAGTATGATATCTAGTTATACATTTCGTATGTTGTTTTTGTTTTTTTTTGCACGTTTCTTTATGCATGCTTATTATTTCTATTTGTTTACACGTGTTGGTTTGTATGACTTAGGACTTTGAGGTGGACGAACTGTCACCTGAGTTTCTATCGCTTAATCCTCAAAATGCTAAGAAACGGCCTCTGCTGATTGAGGAACATTTCGACTATGTGGACGAGGATCATGAAGAGAATGAGTCTGGTGATTCTGATGCTTCAGGATCATCTCAGTTGTCAGGAGATGTACCTGACAAACACCAGAAGGAAGTTGGCAAATCAAAAAGCGTGAGGTGTGTTCTCATTCTGCTGTCCTTAAGTATGAAGTATATTTTATTTGATTGTTTTAATGGTGTATAAAATGTGAATAGGTAATATGTGCCATAATTTGAAAAGCTTTTATGATCTTTTAAATTTTAATCTCTCCCTAATAACCGTTCCTGAACCTATGTAGCACATTCTAATCTATTTAATATCAAGACTTCTTTCGTTCAATCATTCCTCACTTTCTGATGCATTTTGCCAAGGGAAATTGTATTGTGTACCATATCCACACTTGTTTAACTCTGATTCACTGTGGGATTTATTATTTATGCAAAATTTCATGCATACACAATGAGTTTCTACATGTATAATGGATAATCTAAACAAAGAATATTATTCCTATTCCACTTTTTATGGGTAACGATTGATGTTTATTGTCTAAAAGAAAAAATTGTTGTTTTCCAAAAACAGTAAAAAAAAAAGATGACAACAATCATGTTCTTTGGGTTTCTTTCCTTTTTTGGAAAAAGAAATCTGGGCCGACGGCCCTTAATTTTACTGTTGCTTTAGATTTTCGTCCATTTAGTTAGGCTTTTCATCTGACAACACCACTCCTGGTGTTTCTATAAGATTATACTAAATTCTCTTCTTTGTAGTTTAATACAGTCTTAACATATTGCTTTCTCTCAGATTGTACGAGGTAAAGGATGAACGCCATGCAGAAGCATTTTTAAGCAGCGTCTCTCTTGTTAAGGAGGATGCTCTTCCTCTCGAGGAGAGGGTTTCTGCTCTTGAGAAGGAACAAGCAGCTAGTGCATCCAATAACGTGAAATATGGGCCAGGCGGGTCGCGAGAGGTCTCATTCATGCCCAGAAGCTCAAAGAAACATAAATTTGAGGAATCTGAAGAAGAAGAAGAAGAAGAAGAAGAAGAAGAAGGGAAAAAAAGGAGTGTCCGTGCCCTGGGCCTAAAACCAAGTAAATCAGAGTTCTATGCTATGGGTCGGGGAGGTAGTAGCAGTCGAGGAAGGCGTGGAGGAGGAAGGCATGGAGGAAGGGGTGGAGGAAGAGGCCGAGGAAGGGGAAGGGGACGGGGTAGGGGTAGGAGATGATGAGGTTATCCAAAATCGAAATATATAAAGCCTTCTACCCTCATTAACATTGGAGATTTGTCAAAATGCTGGCTTGTGAGGTGCTTTTGTTTCCTTAGGAAGAGGAATACAATTGTAACTTATTTATGAGCAAATACAAATGTAATCCTATTAAGTTCTATGTGTTATTCCCGTAAATTTTGCCCGTCTTTGACAATTGATTAAGACTTTGAAGTCTAGAACAAGTATGCTAATTTGATGTGTTGGTAGTGTTCCTTTTAATGAAGTTCGTTGCTCTTATCGAGCTATTTTAGAATAGAGAAAACGGTGGCTTGTTTCTTATTTATGATTACATGCATTTTAAATGTCTCTAACCATTTGTCTTCAGATTATATAAAAATAAATTTTGAAATTAATTTATAGTCGTCAAATTGTTAGAGGATGAAAAATGTTTTTTCTTAAGAATATATATTTGTCGAGAATTAATTTTTATTTTATTATAATAAATCTGTAATTGATGATTGATTATTGATTTTTTCATTCATTTTATATATTTCAACGACACTGAATGAAGCGCGAGTTGAGGCTAAGAGTGAATAATAAAAGAAAGAAAATACGGGTGGATTATCCTCCCATTTGGGCAATCTAAATTCAAATGATTCTATTTGAATCTATCTGCTGCTCTATTCAATCAATCCTTGCTTCAATTGAAGTGAGCTCCCATCGATTCTCTACTGTGTATAAGCTCATGATAAACAAATGAACTTTTGAATCCATGGGGAATAAAATCCCTTTCCATCCAAAGAAATATTATTATGATTTATTTTCTTCATCTTATTACAAGACAAACGAGATGCTTTGATAAACGAGTCATCCTTTTAGAACCGGTCTTGGGGTGATCAAAGTGGAGTTGTTGCATAGGACCCACCTCCAGCAGAGCCCATTTTCTTTTAGTAATTAAAAAAAAAATTATTTAACTGTGGCTCCGTGTTAAATATTAACATTATTTTTTTTTAAAAAAATAAAATATATAGTGGTTAAATTTGAGTCCTTTAATAGTATTGATGGGTGACGCTTGATCAAGGTCAGCGCTCACATAGATACGTTAACCTCACCGATCAAATCTACCTCCTAATTCCCGATCGAATAGGCAAGGCCAACTCATGTGGAATCGTTAATATTACCGATCGGATCTACCTTCTAATTCTCGATCGGATAGGCAAGGTCAACTCCCGTGGAAGCGTTAACATCACCGATCGGATCTACCTCCTCATCCCCGATTGGATAGGCAAGGCCAACTCCCGTGGACGCGTTAACATCACCGATCGGATCGACCCTAACCCCTTACCGACCGGTCTCCCATTGGAAACCCGGGTCGGGTCGCGCATCATAACCTCCGGTCAGACGGATACATTCTCCTCACCGACCAGACCCCCCAAGAAACCCGGTCGGGTATATGTCTTATTCTAACCGATCGGGGGAACTCTTTGAATCCCCCGGTCAGGTATAAGAGCAGTCTCATCATGAATTCCGGTCTCCTATATAACTATAAAAGCTAACTCTGGCGCCGCCTGTACGACCATGAAATCCCTCGCCTGCACGACCACGACACCCCTCGCTCGTACAACCAAAGCACCCCTCGCCCGTACAGCCAGAACACCCCCAACGGTACCTCAGGCACTCCCCGGGAATTTGGGGAACGACGGTACTTTCAGGCCAGAACATGTTAGCCCATGCCTCCAAAGCACGCGACATTAAATGTTGGTCGTACGCACTTCCGAGGAGTATATAAAGGAAACGATGCCACTACAAACAGGAGGTTTTTCTAGATTGACTAACTGTTGTGCATACCGTTACTATACGTCCAGGCTATCTGACCTGACTTGAGTGTCAGAGAGGGATCCCCAGGCTCTTCGCCTGGATCTCTCTGCTAACCCTCTGTATCTCTCTGTGTCCTATACAAATCCTCGTTCGGACACCTGGGACAGTAAACCAGCGGAGCACCCCGATCGGATTCGAGAGTCCCGACGACCGGTCGAATCACTCCGCCCTACGGTGATCCAATCAGCAACTCTCCAACTTACCGGTGGCTCATCCTTCGCCAGTCTCCGCGCAGGAATAAATTGGCGCCATCTGTGAGAAAGTCTTCTAAAGCCTGAAGCAGAGACTAAAGATGGATGACACCAGAAGGTCAAACATGCCCTCTTCGTAGAGTGAATTGACCCAAATCATCGCGGTTGTCGTGCAAGAGGCAATGCAGCAACAACAAGCTGCGTGACAACAAAAACAATAGGCATGGATGCAACAGCAACAGAGCATGTGATAGTAATAGTAGATCGGGGGACAAGTGCCACGACCGGCACCACTACCAGAGATGTCGACCCTGTCAGTTGCGATTCCGCCGGGCGTTCTACAAATATTGTTTACGCCTGCGGGTGCATCGCTAGGCTTTGTTCGACCCGCGGCGGAGGCATCTCACCCTCCCGAGCAATCGGGGGAATCCTCGATCGCTCAGGCCAAAGCCCAAGACGTCGCCAAGAGTAAGGGGTTGTCCCCCAACACGGTCAGCGGGACTAAGGATCTGCCATTTACAGAGAGTGTCTTGGGCGATCCCCTGCCCAAGCACTTTCGCCCCACTACTGTCGGGTAATATAATGGGTCTACGGACCCAGAAGACCACTTGTGCAAGTTCGAGAATGCAGCGCTGCTGCACCAATACCCAGACGGGG
>JBBUKS010402199.1:0-18957 GCA_038050645.1 Hedychium gardnerianum
TTTCCCTCAATAGATGTTACTCCGACTTTCTCTCTAATACTCTCATTTCTTATTTTGTCCATCCTTGTATGTCCACATATCCACCTTAACATTCTCATCTCTGCAACTCTCATCTTCTGCATGTTCAATTCAATACTAATAACTATTGACAGATGTTGCATGTTCAGAAATTAATGTTTGTATTGACTCTTTGGTGTTCCTAAACAAAACTTATCCCTCTATTGAGATCTATGCAAATCCCTCTGTTAAGATCTATAAAAGGCTATATCATTAGTAAAATTCAAATGTCTTTATGTTAAATGCTCAAGTTCATATTCCTTCATAGCAAAAAAATCGTATGCTGCTTGTGATCATTGCATTTGGGTTGGACTTGTAGACAATGATACTGAGGTCAGCCTGATAAAGGTGGTTCAGAATATGCACATTTTAGTGATAATTATATAGATTTCACCATATTTAGAATCAGTGTTTGATTGTGATTATGTTACAGGGTCACAAGAGTTATGTACCTAACATGATCAGTGGTGCATCTCAAGCTGATATTGGTGTCCTTGTAAGTCAGTATTTTGATATATGTTTATCTAGTATTGTTTTTTTGTTCCAATCTCTGATGTTAGCACTTTGGTACTTTTTGTTTGATAGGTTATTTCTGCTCGCAAGGGGGAGTTTGAAACAGGATTTGAGAAAGGTGGGCAAACACGTGAACATGTCTTGCTTGCTAAAACATTGGGTGTAGTTAAGTTAATTGTTGTTGTCAACAAAATGGATGATTCTACTGTGAAATGGTCAAAAGAAAGGTAGACTGATCACTGATGTTACACCACAGTTTTTCTTGAGTCTGGATGATCTGTATCCTCTAGTGTTAGAAATTTGAACTTTGTTTTTTATTGTTCAGGTTTGATGAAATAGAATCTAAGATAGTTCCCTTTTTGCGGTCTTCTGGCTACAATGTAAAAAAAGGTAACAGTGACCTATTTTTGTGTATGTTATATCTGTTTGCTTTCCCTTGGAAGCATATTTCACAGCGTATCGTTTCTATTAACATAAGCTTTTGATTCTTCAATCAACCATACTCTCAACTTATTAAAAATAATTTGCTTCAATAAGGTTATTTAACTGTAGAATTTGGTTTCTATTACTGTGGGCTATTTTTTTAGTGAACGAAAATATTCAGTAAGCTAGAGTAGAGTTGAAACAGTTGAGATGTGTTTAATGCAGTGTCCATTTTCAACAATACAGATTGTTGCTTTGTCACTTTGACCATAATGCTAATCATATGTAAATTAAATGCTGTCATTACTCATGTAATTAATTTTCCTTGTCCAGATGTCCAATTCCTTCCTATTTCTGGTTTGATGGGTAGTAACATGAAGACAAGATTAGACAAAAGCATTTGTGATTGGTGGGATGGTCCATGCTTATTTGAGGTTTTAAATTCTATTGAAGTTCCACCACGTGATCCTAATGGTCCCTTGAGGTATTAACATAATCTTTGTTTTCTTGGAAGTTATCTCCATGACGCCTAAGTTTTTTTCTTTTAATTTTCTTGTGAACTTATTTAGGTATAAGCATGTATATAATACAAAAAATTGTTTGTTTCAATTATTTAAGGTTGGCTACATCAATTTGCCAGTAACTCTATGCAAGAATATATTGATAGTAATAATCAAAGTCTCTCAGAGTTGATTCAACTTGTCTTTTTAGGTAGTCTTTAAATATGTCTATCATTTTAATTTGTTTCCACTTAACTGCATACAAATACAACAAACAACAAGAAGTCATGTTAGCCACAATTATTTAAAGTTGGCTGTATAAATCTTACTCCGCCGTTGAACTCTATGCCGATTACTAAGAATATTCTTATCTTATAAAGCATGGTACTCAAGGTTTGTGATCCACATCTTAGAATCTTATGAACCAATCTGACTCTAAAGATCTTGTTTCCAAGTGGGATCAGAATTGGGCTAGAAGGTTATGACCCTATGATTTACTTGCTTATCATCTCTATGTAGGATCTCAATCCCAACAAGCTTAACTAGATTGAATATATATAAATTCAATAAGACATTATAAATATTGACTATGTAGCAAATATTTTTCTTCATATCATAGAGTTTAAGAAAATTTTGAATTATAAAAGATTTTTTAATTACTATGTAGAAGAGTCCTTTTCAATTATTCTTATCTTGCCCATCTTATAATTTTTTTATCACATAGAAGTTGCTATCTGATATATGAATATGGTACACTAAGAATTATATAATAAATTTCATATATATTGTATGATTAATTTTAATAATGTTTTGTGATATGGGTATGATATAGTGTTTAAAATGTTCATATCAATACTATATATATTGAAAGTTAATAATAAATTTTAAATGTTAATATAGGTTTAAAATATTTAAGTTAAATTATAGGATCTTAAAATTTATGTTTTGATCTTATGAACTATGCCTATGGACCCCTTCTAACAACCTTGTTTTTTAAAGTACACATTACAATCATTATTAAATCCAAACCTTTCATGTGATATTATTTATTAACAATTGAAATTGAATAATTAAGCATTGAGACATCATTGGCAATCTTATTTAAGGTCTTAAATCTTAATATTTCAAGTTCTTATCCTTTTCTTCCATCCTTGAATTTCAAGCCCAACTTCCTTTCTGAAGTGAGTATTTATGTTAAAGGATGCCAATTATTGATAAATACAAGGACATGGGAGTGGTGGTCATGGGGAAAGTGGAATCTGGAAGCATCCGCGAAGGTGATAGTTTGTTGGTCGTGCCTAACAAGGTATTTTGTTTCTTCAATATTTCTGCCTTCAGGTTGCAATCACTGAACTTGCATTGTGTTCCATTGCTTATCTCCAGGCTAATGTCAAAGTTCTTGCAATATTTTGTGACGAAAATAAAGTCAAGTGCGCTGGCCCTGGTGAGAATATTAGAGTAAGATTGTCTGGGGTTGAAGAAGAAGATATACTTTCTGGTTTTGTACTCACAAGTGTTGGTAAGTATTACTATCTGTAGATAGGTTGTCTATCAAGTTTTACCAGTTTTACTAATGGCCAACATAAACATCTTATTGGTACATTGAGGTATATAGTTCCTGTTATTTTTGTTGAGAACCATGCACAATAGGGTAACGCTTCTAATGGCCTTAATTAGCTTTTCGTATTTTTATAGCTCCTCTGATTTTTCATTTAGAAGCAAGAACCATTCACTTTAGAATTAGATAGATGTAGTAGCCATTATCAGGCTTCTCATATCTAAAGTTTGATTCTTCTGTTTTGTTTTTTTGACCTGCCTAATGTAATTTTGAGCAGATATGGCTGGGATCTTAAGTGATAACTCTTAGGTTGGTATTAAAGTTCTGGACCATATAAAATGCATTTTAGTCTTGGGCACCCTTCTTTATCTGAAACTTTATGCGCTCCAAATCTCAACATTTTTCTTGCAGGGCTTCCAGAAGATCACATGCCGTGTCTAAATAACAGACTTACATAATTTGATGTGATTATGAGCTTGTCCTCTATGTCGAAGTTTGTGTTAGCAACTGGACAATCTACATTTGTATCTCCTTTTGTGGATAGCCTATTATTAGTAGGGTGACAATTTGTGTCATATCATGTTAATTATGTCATAAATGGACATCATTCAGCTCAATATAAAACTCTATGAAATATTAAAAGCTTTTAAAACAATTTGTAAATAGTTAAATTTGTGTCACATTTATATATTTTTCCTAGCTCATGTTACTATTAGGCTTTCTTTTTAATTGTGTTTTGGGTAGAGTCATCCATCTTATTGTGTTTAAATATTGCCATTCTAATTTTTTAATAGTTAAATTACTTGTGCTTCTTACTTGTGTTTAAATATATTTTTATATGATATTTGTAACTTGTTGGAACTGAGTATTTGTATAAGTACTCTAATCTATGCCGGATGTTGGAATTGAGTAAATAATAGGTACTGATAGAGAAAAATACTTTACCATGCAGCAAATCCAGTAGGTGCAGTTAATGAATTTAAAGCTCAGTTACAGATTCTTGAGTTGCTGGATAATGTAAGTGTGTTATTATTGGATGATGATTACTATATTATTTCAGATTAATCCAACCGATTTTGACTTTTCCAGGCCATTTTTACTGCTGGATATAAGGCTGTCTTACACATCCATGCTGTTGTCGAGGAATGTGAAATTGTCGAACTAATTGAAGAAATCGACACTAGGAAGAAGAAAGAAACTGATCCTAGGAAGAAGAGGTCAAAACACAAGCCACTTTTTGTTAAGAATGGTGCTGTTGTTGTTTGCCGCATTCAGGTCCAAATCGTTTCTATATTTGATGATAGAAGTTGAGGCTTTTGCAGTTAACAATGCTAACTGTATACGATTTTCAGGTGAGTAACTTAATTTGCATCGAAAACTTTTCTGATTTTGCCCAGCTAGGAAGGTTCACACTTAGAACTGAAGGTAATTTGCAAGCTATTTGACACTAATTAATACATCCATTGTGTGCTTTCATTTACTTAAAAATTGTTTTTACAGGTAAAACTGTGGCTGTGGGGAAAGTGGTTGAACTTCCACCAGCAGGAAATGCTACATTTGTGTAAATGTATGCCATTTAATTTTAACTTCCACATTTCTTTTTCCCTCAGCCCTTCAGCAATTATCAATGAACTGTGCATCCCTAACGAAGCCCCTAATGTTTTAAAAAAGTTCCTAACAGGTCGCCGTGAAAATCACAGCTCCTATTGTATCTCCATAGCCATACTTGGTGAAAACATTGTTCATCTACAATGATCTTTTTACTAAGAACATTATTATGAGGATACAATAGAAGCTCTGTTCTTCACGGAACCTAACAAAATTTGGGATCTTTTTAAGGGTCTTTGCTGATAGATTGTCACCTTTGTGCACTTGCTCTAACACACTCTTTGATAGATAGACATACAGATGTAGATAGATATAACTCAAAACCTCTATGGAAAACTGGCTTCGAAAAACATCATGCATGTTCAATGATTTTAACAGGTTCCTACAAAAAGCATGATCTCCTATTTTATTAGTATAACCATGTCTGGTGAAAACATCATGCATGTTCAATGATTTTGTGCTAGAACATGATTATGAGTTTCTTCCTATTTTATTTGTATAACCCTCCCTATTATTTCATTTTGTTCTTAAATTAAGCTTTTTATAAGGCTTTGGCTGATAGATGTTTGCTCGCGTCTTGCGAGGAAAACAATGTTTTCCTTGGGGCCTTAGCTTGGACTTTGGAGCCTTAACCCGTATCTCGACATTTTTTAAATTCTAGGGGATCTTTTGAAGGCATTGACCGGTAGATAGATAAAATAGAAACTACGGAGCGTTAATTCTCATCCATAGCGAGATTCATTTTTGCGACAAACACACATCGATATATATTATAGACAGACAGATTGATGTAGATAGATACATATATAAAAACTTATTAATTTGCAATACGTTGATTGCAGGAGGAACTGGAACTCGGAGATTATCACTTAAAGCCTATTAGCTTAGGCTGAGGGATGTTTCGTTTTGCTCGAATTATGGCATCGAAAGAAAAAAAAAAGAAAGAAAAAGTTGCAAAAGTATTACAAATTTCAGATGTTGCTGGGAGTGTTTACGTAAAATTTTTCCCTTGTTGAGATCATGTCAGATTTTGATATGGCTAAAGATTCTAGACATTTTTTTGGGTGCTTCTGCCTGATACTCATAAAGAGTTTGTATCAATGAATACCATATTCACTAGTTACTTGTGCATTGGAAATATGACCCTTTTTTTGACAGTTCAACAGTTTGTGCCTGGGTTACTTTGGCATTGGATCGATTAGCGTTCATCACCTTATCGTTTTTTGACAGTATAAATATTCTGAATGAGTTTTGGGCTGAAATGAAAATTTCCCATAATGTCTAGGCTTTTTGACACGTGTTCTCTCCCAATGTCTATTCAAACTTCTGTCATAGGCCCCACCACGCCTCGTAAACTTTCTTTTGTTTCGTACTTTGAAAATAAGCGTTTTATTTTTTAAATTAATGATAAATGTAAATTGCATTTTTTTTCCCCCTGGAAGAGATTTAAACCGGTATAAATCATCTCTTATTCTTCGTCACAGCCTCCAGCGAAGCGGCCATTAACGATCTCGTTCGCTCTTCTCTCAGATTCCGTAGGCACTTACTCTTTCTTTGCATCGTCCGGATGCTGACCTGCATTGCCTGCTCGAAGCAGCTCGGCGTCGCCGCTGCGGCCTCCAGGGATGTCGCCGGCGACCCCGAATCGCCGATCCATGATCCGGATGGCGAGGGCACGGGCAACGGGGCCGCCACTCCCAGCACCCGCCAGGCCATCAAAGCTCTCACCTCTCAGGTGACCTATTCTCCCATCTAGGGTTGCTCGCTTGTTTGTTTCCCCCGCTCGCTCACTTTGAGTGTCTTGGATCAGATTAGGGACATGGCGTTGAAGGCGTCCGGGGCGTATCGTCACTGCAAGCCGTGCGCCGGTGCGTCCGCGGGGAGTCAGCGCCGCCCCCACCATCATGTCGGCTACGCGGACTCCGAAACGGGATCTGCGTCGGATCGGTTCCACTATGCGTATCGGCGTGCCGGAATGAGCTCAGGGTCTACGCCGTCGGAGCGCGAGCTGGAGATGCGGCTCAAGGCGATCTCCAGCGCGGAGAGGACGCCGTCGGTGAGCGGACGGACGGAGGCCTCGTCGGAGGCGGCGTCGGCCTTCTTAGAGGACGGCCAAGAGGAGCCGAAGGAGTGGGTTGCACAGGTGGAGCCGGGAGTCCTAATCACCTTCCTCTCTCTCCCTCAGGGCGGCAACGACCTCAAGAGGATCCGTTTCAGGTACTCCCTTTCCCTTCCCACTTTATTTTTCTGCGTTGATCTCGGGAACTGCCAGACTTCCCGGCCCCGTCACGGCGTTCCTCTTGCATGAACCAACAAGATCACATCTCCACGCTAAACACTTCCTCTTCACATTTGAACTAGATTTATTCCTAAACAAGAAAGTAGATTTGAGATTATACCATATAATTGGATTCAAAACCATTCAACTTTTACAGATAGCAGAAAACTTCCATTTTGATCTTACCAAGCTATCAACATTTTCACATTTGCATCATTTGGACGAAGCAACTTTATTTTTAATTTCCTCGGCCTTCGCGCTTGGAGTGATCTGTTTGGTGATCATCTAAAGTTCTAAAGTCGTTAGGAATTAGAGGAGATATCACAAAGTGAAGAAAAAGAAATAAGAGGATGAGACTAGAGAGGTCTTTAACTCCGGTGGAAGATGACTCTGGTCCTTGTTTCGAGAAAAAAGCTTTAATTTCCGGTGCCAAAATTTGTTCTTTAGCTCATTATTGCTAGTATTTTATTGACGAGTACTTGGTTGGGTGCGCCGAAGGCAATCCAGAATGACGACAAAAGGTCCACCTTCTCCTCTGCGTATGAGAAAAAGGCAGGCCTTAAAACTCGGATCAAAGCAAACAAGCAAGTGGGTGACTAGTTTTTTCCTCGCATTTATTGATTGAAAGGCGTTTCTCTGGGGTTGATGGGCCTAAAGCGTTTAAGATGCCTTCAATGGAGCTGTCCCTTATGCCTTCAATGGAGCTGTCCCTTAGTTCCGCGGCCATTATTTAAGAGCCAGAATGAAGTCTGTAGGTTGTGACAGCCATTAATTTGCATTAATGATCTGGAGATTCCCTATGACTGGAACCTGTACATGGGATGTCACGTGCGCACCCATCTGTGGGTCTCAGTTGCCACATTATCACTCCACCGTGCCCCCGTCTTCAATAATATTATCATCATCCAGTGTATATGCCCCAACTATTTTGGTTCAACTATATCAATCTTGGCCCTCTATTGAGCATATTGTATCCTAAAATATTCCTGGTCCAAATGATGTTCCCAGGGCCTGCCTCTCAGATCAAAATTGCTACCTAGCAATGGTGAGAAAACATTGGACTAGCCCCTAGGTTAAGGTGATTCTAAGTCAATTTAGATCGCGAGTAGGGTATGGATGGTAAGATTCTAGGCAAGATAGTGATTTTGACAACCATGCCTTTGATGTCTAACCGTTTAGCAACCTGATATGCATGAATGGAATGCTGCATTTTGATAATCAGTATGCAACTTCACATCATAATAACATCATCATGGTTGTCGCTGTTGTCATCATGACATCGTTGTATGTCCCAACTATTTGGCATGGTTTACATTAATCTTGTTCTTTCATTGAGCTTGTTCAATTCAAAAATATACCTGGCTGAAATGAGCCTTCCATGATCTTCTGTCCTCATATCAAAATTGTTGAGAGTTCCTACCTAGGAGTGACAAGATTATAAGTATGCAAATGACTATCTGTCAAATTATGCAATTATCATGGCGATACTACAGAGACACATTGCAGTTTTACAAGAAAATGCACCACTGCTGTCACAAATATGTAGAAATGCAATGATGGAAAGGATGATTAAGTTTTGAGCAGTTTCTTCCATTTCACAAAAGGAGGATTGCTCACCCAATCCATACTTTAGCTTGGGTGTGGTACATGAAGTGGAAGACCAGTGAACTGAATTCTCCATGTTTAGATGTGTAGAGATGATGGCAATTCAGGAAGCAAATGTGCCCCAAAAGTATGTTGACCATAAAAAATAGCAGCTTTAATCATTTTGAAAATCATTCTTCATTTCCTTCTCTTGTTGCATGATTGAATTATTACGGATAAGGTCTTGAATGACATGCTTCTGGTTTCCAGTAGCAATTCTATTTTCTCTAGTATTTATCATTTCTGAATTTCTTGATTGAAATCTGCCTTGTTGCTTAGATTATGTTTTAGTCATATTTTCTTCTTTTTTTCCCCAGAGTTTTAGCCACAAATTGTGTCCTGATTTCCTGTTGATATCAAGTGGTGCCGTTGAATTTATAGTTCCTAACTAAATTTGGTGTACTAATTCTTTAAATGCTTGATGTCAATGGTAGCCGAGAGATGTTTAACAAGTGGCAAGCGCAGAGGTGGTGGGCTGAAAACTGTGACAAAGTCATGGAGCTTTACAATGTTCAGAGAGTCAATCGACAAACCATGCCACTTCCAAACCCGCAGAGATCCGAGGATGAGGTGAAAGAAGAATGCCCAATAGTAATCCTCCATTTCATATTGAACATAATCTCCCTTGTTCTTGTAATTGCCACTGATCTTTTTTAAATATTGCTTGAATCATTTTGCTAGTGCTCAAAGGACAGCCCTGTGACACCACCACTCAGCAAAGAACTGCTTCCTCACAATCTCCACAGGCCATTGATGGGTGGCGGCGGGATTGGGTATGCACCATCTGATTCTCTTGAGCAACACCAAGGTTGCACAGGCCATAACCATGGCCACCTGCACCATGTGCGTCACTACTATGACTCCGGTGGCCTTACTTCAACCCCAAAGCTCTCTAGCATTAGCGGTGCAAAGACAGAAACATCATCAATGGATGCTTCAGTTAGAACGTGTTCATCACCTGATGAGATGGAGCAGTCTGGTGAAATCTCAGCATCTATCAGCAATGCGAGTGATCTAGAAAGAGAATGGGTGGAAGAGGATGAACCGGGTGTCTACATCACAATTCATGAATTGCCAGGAGGTATCAGGGAACTTCGACGGGTTCGTTTCAGGTTAGACTTTTACCATTATTTCCTAATTTGTAAACTGGTTCAACAAATATGCAGATTATGTGCTCATCTATTTTGAAGCATGATTTCTTATTCCAACTCCCCTTGCTGTAAATCTTAAAACTGCCTTACCGAAGCAAATGCTCATCAGGGGAGTTTTGAATATC
Organism: Hedychium gardnerianum; assembly: GCA_038050645.1. Classification (NCBI taxonomy): domain Eukaryota; kingdom Viridiplantae; phylum Streptophyta; class Magnoliopsida; order Zingiberales; family Zingiberaceae; genus Hedychium; species Hedychium gardnerianum. The sequence goes on from JBBUKS010402199.1 coordinate 9,858, forward strand.
ATCTATGGGAAATCGTCCACAAATGGGATTCTTGATTACTAAAGGAAATAGAAAAAAGCAATACAATAGAACCAAGTGACGAGACTGAGCGGTGTCACAATTTTAACAACTAATCTTCTGTTTGATAACATGAAATCCATTTTCACTTTTATAACACTATTTTATAATTGTTTCTATTTTGCACAATTCACGAACCCTGTGATAAGAGCCTTTTTAAATCTGATCTGTATCCTGTAAACTTCTAAGCATTTCAGATCTATGCTTTTGTTTTCCCCACATGACCCCTACATCTAACCTGTCAAATATTTTTAGTTGATAACCAAACAATGGTAATTAGTAGTGAATTCTTTCAGGTTCCATAAACTGTCTGCTGAGATCTGTATTATTATACTTCCAGAACCTTTCTCTATGAGATTTGGCATTATGAAGTTGAAAAATGGATTCCTTTCTGCTATTGAGATGTTATTCCGTGTTCTAATTTAACCATTTTTTCCTTCGTCTAACTTTGCAGCCGAGAGAGGTTCGGAGAGATGCACGCAAGGTTGTGGTGGGAGGAGAACCGTGCCAGGATACAAGAGCAGTATCTTTGACAAGCAGGCAAGAAAACAAACACAACCAACATGCTATTTCTTCAAAATCTTGATGATTCTTTGGTGCATATTTTCCGAGATTTTCCTCAACAGAGTGCCCTTTCTTCATTTTCCCCAAACTGTGATCTAACAATGAGTTACTCGGTAGGCAAACTAGAAACACATTAACATCAGATTGTTTACATGATCCAATGTCGATTTTAAATCGAACTATTTTCTACATGACCTCATTTGATACATCCAATCATTCGAAACAGAAGAGGGAAGCTCATCAAAAAAAGTTTGAAGAGATCTGCTCAGCTATTAGCTGTTTAGTTTTAGGTTCATCCTTTGATAGAAAATGCTACTGTTTGTGTGAGATGCATAGTATAGGTTGAATACATGTTTAGGCACATGAATTGTGTATTCCTTGTGTTGTTTAGTTAGGATGGATGAACCATCCTACGTGATAGGAGTAGGATATAAACCAAAATAACTTACAACATCCGTCCCTCGATCCATCCGATTTGGGCAGATCGAAATTGGGAAAACAGAAATTCATATTGAAAGATCACAAAATAATAATAATAATCAAGTCTTATTCCACTAGATGAGGTTGACTATATGAATTCTTCTATGCTATTGAGATTTATTCCCTATTATATTATCATTTATACATAAATAAATTTTATCTTGTTTTATTATTACTAATCAAGTCTTTTTTTTGGTCTTTTTTGTTTGATGCGCGTATTTATCATAACTTCATATTATCTAACTGAAATATTTATTGGTCATCTAAGTACATATCTATACCATCTTAAATGTGTTTTTTAAAATTTTCTCTCAATAGATATAATTTCGACTTTCTCTTTAATATTTTTGTCTATCGTATATCTACACATCTACCTTAACATTCTCATATTTGTAATTCTTATTTTTTGTTTATGCTCAAGTTATAACTTAACATTCAGTATTGTATAATATAGCATGTCTATACAATACAGCGTGTCTAATTATCGTATTGTAGATTTTTTTAAAAATTTTAGAGATAGATCACATAAAATATTTAATGTTATTTTTCATTTCAATCATCCTATCCTATTTATAAAGACCTCTCTCAATACGGACATATTGAAAGATCACAGAAGCTAAACATTAATAAATTTTTTTTTACTTAAATCAATCACGTTGAACAAAATGAAATAAGTTGCGACATCAAAGAGAAAATAAGAAATAAAAGGATGGATTTACGACGAATAACTAAAGAATTTAATATTTAAATCTTAATTACAAATATTATAAAAAAAATTCTTTTAATAAAAAATAAATTAAAAAATTTTAATTATTTAAATATGTTTTCATTAGCATTTCTTATTTTATCCTGATTATTGATAAAAACATTTTGTATTTGAATAACGGTTAAGAGAAAAAATCTCTCAATTTAGAGCATTTTGTAAAAGATTAAATTCGTTACCTGATCTTTTCATGACTATTTTATAAGAATAAATTAAAAAATTAAAAAAAATTATCACGTGGAAAAATATTTCCATCGATTTTAATGGGAATTGACTTTGTTTAGTTTTATAAATCTACGATATTACGACCAACTCAACTAATATCCGGGCCTCTCAGCTGTGATCATGGACAACACTAAAGCTGCTCTGCAAAATGTTTAATCATTAGCTTTTCTACTTGCTATCATATCCTGGGCAATGCCTGTAGATTCCATTGCAAGCAATGGTACAGTCACAAGAGGTCATCAATGAGACAAAACGCACATCAGATGATTGTAATCAATGATTACCCATGAACAACCACTTTAATCTAATAAACTAAATTAGTTTAGATTATTGATAATTGCATGAAAAAGTATAAAATTGAACTAATTTTAGCTTCTTCTTTTTTCTTTTCTTTTCTCATTTAATTGTTTGAAAATTCATTGGTCTGGTTTCTCCAGAGATTCCTTCCCCTCGGATCACGTTATGTTGTCCTGATCCGCGACCGTGTGACCCGAACCGTTTTGGGCAGTGGATTCGCCTTTGCGATGGAACCGTTTAGATAAAATATCTCCGCGGGTGAGCGGAAACCGAACCGGAAGACGACGACCCGGCAACGGGGCGATGCCGTGACGCACCCAACAGCCACGCGTCGCCACGCCGTAGGCTGCCGGGCGCCTCCGTACCATGTGCCACGGCACGAGCGACATGTGACGACGGACGGGCTACTTCCGCACGATGTCTTTCTACGCGACACGATAGGTCCGGCGTCCGATTTATGGAGATGGAACGCAAGACGTCGGATCGTGTCGCCCGCACGGAAGATACTGTGGGTCGGATGCGGTGTTTTCAAAACGCATGTTACCGCACGAGCTCAGCTGCCTTTTTTTTCTCACGGGGAAATTGCATTAAAAGTATCCTTTCAGGTTTTAAAATTGCCAAATGCCCCTCGAAAATTTTAAATTTGTTAAGGAAAAGTAATTGGTATTAAGGATTTTATTCGTCTGACTAGCATATTTTTTAAAATATATATTTATTATTTCTTAATATTTAACACTGTAAACGAGAGAAATTAACTTTTCTTTTTACTAACATCATACTCAAACAAAATTTAAAAATACGTTTCCTTATATATTTTCCTTTTCAATATATAATTATGCTGAAACGTATAATTTTTTGCGAAACAAAATAACCGGTCCCAGAGGTCGGGGAGGACAGAACGTGATCGGGGTGTTTTTGTCAATTTTAAATTTCTGGGGAGTTTTCGGAACGACGGATAAGTTGCGAGAGGCTAAATGAAGTTTTCCCTTCTCCCTTTTCTCCATTCAACTGAAAAGCGAGGAGAGAGGGAGAGAGAAAAGGAAGAGAGCTTTTTTTTTGTCCTTTATATTTTTCCGCAGGACGGGAACGAGAAAACCCTCAAAATCTCCAGCTCTTCCTTCGCCCAAATCTTCTCCACCTCGTTCCGGCTCCCTCTCGATCGATTGGAGCCAATGCAGCTCCGATTCAAGCTCCTGTGCGTGTCAGGCTGAGCTCGCTGAACTCTCGGGCGTGGTTCTTAGGACTTTAGGATTCGGATCGACCTCGGTATGGCGTCGCGGTACGATTCGAGGCAGAGGAGAACGGTGCAGACTCCGGCGTCGTATAAGCCAGCTAATTCTCCGACTTCGTCCACGACTTCATCGATCAGGCAGGTACCCGAGGCCTCCGCCGACGGGCAGAGCTCGCCGGCGTCGTCGACGGCGAGAGGCAAGCCGCAGTACTTCTTTCCAGACAGCGAGGTGCTGGATGAGGATGGATCGAAGGAGAATGTGACGGTTACTGTTCGGTTCCGGCCGCTCAGGTTGGGATCAGATCTGTTCTCTTCCTTCTCTTCGTCCATTTGTTGGTCCTTGAAGCCGGCGAAATTTGTCTTATTTTGTTTTTTGGCGTGTAGTCAACGTGAGATTCGTCAGGGAGAGGAGATTGCCTGGTATGCCGACGGGGATACCATCGTTCGAAGCGAACATAATCCAACTCTTGCATATGCTTATGGTACGTGGTATGTATTGCATTTGATTTGTAGTGTCTTTTTGGTGTATAATGAATTATCGTAGTACACTACTGTGGCATCTTTAGAATCACTCTGAAGTTTATGCAACTGGTCAATTGGGCGTATTGGACGAGATATATTTCTGGAAATGAACTGGACTATCTTCGAGTATAGTTTATTTAGCTCCTTGTCTTTGTGTAACTATGACATGTATAAGTATACCTTTTTTTTTCCTGTTCGCATCTGATTATTGAAGTGCCGTTGGATGAGTTACTACTTTGAGCTAATATGACAATAAGTAGCATATGAAATAGTGAGATCATGTATGCTAATTCTTCAGTTGTTAGTACAGAAGCTAATTCATCAGAACTATAGTGCAGGAAGCTAAAGAAAAGTAGAACACATAAAGTTCAAGATTACTTCAAGCACAGTTGTTAGTAGCATTGAGTGCTCAAAAACATCCTCGCTCAACTAAATTAACTAATTCCCTTTTGACAGTAAGCATCATCTCAATTCAATTGACGTAAAAATCACACCAGTTTCATTTAAACTTTAAAGGCCCTCCTTTTGGGTGTGAATTGAGATCCATAATTTCATTCAGAAACTGATATTAAATCTATTATCAGAATGAGCTCTTCCCAATTCCAAAGTAATGATTTTGGATTTTTGATCAAATTAGTCCATATTTATAGCTACCATTGAGAGTTTAAAAGAGTTAAGAGTACCTCTAGGAATGTATATGTCAACCATGGTTTGCAAAATCGCGATCCGGATTGTAGGATTGCACGATCCTATGATCTAGAAGTACCAAATTGCTCCTGGATCGTTTGGAATCGTCTTTTACGGTGGAGTCGGAGCAGAATCGTTGGAATCGCAACGAATCGTTTAGGATCTGTAGAATCGGTAAGATCCTACGTTACAAATGATTCTACGCATTTTTTGTTGGAGGCTGCTTTGTTGGCCTTTAAATTGGGTCATCTTGTGGCTTTTTTTTGGCCCAAAGGCTCCAGACCATCCTAAAATGTTAGATTTTATAGTCTTTCATTTTGTGATATGAAAATATAAATATTATTGAGTGCTACTATACTGGAATGGTAGTTAAATTACCCGTTAATTTAAACTTGTACGGGTAATAATGTCATCCGTGGTGTCGAGTGTCGACGGTTGCATGTATATGCAAAATTATTAATCTATTTATATGCAAATGACCTTTTTAATAATTTTTTCTAATTATTAATCATGTACAATTATAATCATATTTAACCATAAAATTTCAAGGGTTTTTGGTAGGATCGTAGATTCTACGATCCGATCCTACCGATTTGATCCTGCCACCCTAAATCGATCGCGCATAGGATCATGATCCTACAAATTGTGATGTTAACCATAACATTGACATGTTTCATGGTACATATCTGAGTAGGATCATCTTATAAAACAATCAACTTCATTCACTAAGACAGTTTTTTTTTTTTTTGCTTTTATCCCTTTTCTTCTACTTTTATAAACCTTTGTTTTAGCAAAATATGACTTGGCTAAGGATTGCCAATTTTTAGGGTTTAGCTAAATTTGGAAATTGAAAACTACCATCTAGCAGATATTCTATACCAAGGTTAAATCTGTTAGTCTATACATCTCTACCAATTTTTCTTTTTTTAGCTGTGGATCGTTCTATAATTGTCGACTGGTATTTATGCACAAAGAGCAAGACTGGCCACAAAGTTATTATTATTTATTCATGATAACCTTTTCACTTTATATTTCAATGCATGTTTGTGTGTTTCCAATTGCCATTACTAAATATAAATCTGGCTTTGGTCTTGACTAATTTCATAACCCTGAAATTATAGATCGAGTTTTTGGGCCTACAACAACAACACGCCATGTATATGATGTGGCTGCTCAGCATGTTGTCAGTGGTGCTATGGAGGGTGTCAATGGTAAATTTATTCTCCTTTTTAAATTTTGCTATTGTACTTTTAAATTATTCATAAATTTGGTACTGATCTCAATTTTCAAAGAAAAAGTCTCATGGAAACTAGGTGTTGTGGCCCCCTTGATTGTTTTCATCAAGTGTTTATGGTGTCTGTTATGCATGATGGTGTTAATCCTGTTGATTAAGTTCGTATTAGAAAGTTTGTATCTCATTTATAACTGAGTCTAGCTTGAATACCTACGGAAAAGATGTTCTTAATTTTCAAATACAATTCTTATCGTTTCCTTTATCATTGTATTTCTTCAATCTTGTTAGAATCATTACATGTAATCGTTTAATTGATCCATTCATTGAAATTTGTCATAGTTTAATGCTGGCTGGCAACCTAACGCTACCTCCTCCTTTATAATCGTTTAATCGTTGATTATAAAATTAGAAACAAGTATTCTTTAGTCATTGACAACAAATAAAATCATAAAATTGACATGCTTAGTTGATCATATCATATGACATCTGCTCTACTGCATGTCAATGATTGCCCTCATTCTTGGCCTGCATAATAATGTCTGGCCTGCCAGCACTAACATCACTTGGCACACTGGCAGTTTCTCAGACATGCTTTAACGAAGGAATTCTTTTCCTTGCTATGTTTCTCAGACATTAACAAGCCCTTATCTGTTAGAAGCATCATTTTGGCTAGAATATTCCTAAATAACACAAATAACAATATTCTTGGTTAATAAAAAATCCTTTTGAAATACACTATAAGAAGATCGGGAGCATCTAAACTCTACAAGCACAATTAAACTCTCAACTGATTTAATCCATCATAACACTTCAAATCTTAGTAAGGTTCAGAAAACCCTTGCTTAACCTCAATAATTTGCTAGACCTGCCACAATACTCCTAACCAAAGACACGGACCACGATTCAACCATGATTTGATGTTGATCAGGTGTAAACCACCACTAGATCTATCACCATATATATATATGTGCTTAACTCTCCTTAACAGATCAACATTAGAGCTAGTCTTACTGATGCTAAATCTCACTGGTTAGTGCCTCCTGATCAGCAATTACAGCAACACAAATTCATGCTACCAATTTCAACCTATAAACTTGAAGTTAATAAAGGAAGGAACCAAAGTAACAAACAATACCAGATATGAAACTCCACTTGCAACCCACCTCTTCCTGCAACGGTCTGCAGCACATTCTGTTTCCATATCTTACCCTCAAAATCTTGACTAGTCAGTGGGGGAGATGGACTCCAGATCACTGAAAGAGGAAAAGGACAAGAAACATAGAAAAGTGATCACTAAATGACAGATAAAGGAGATCAAGAGAGATAGCAGAAGACAAATGCAGGAAAGGGGCTCTTGATGACCATAGTAATCCTCATAAATAAACCTTCAACCTCTGGTTCAGTTTGGTTCCATTTGGTTGAGCCTAAGATCTCAGGTTCACTCAAAAAGTTAAGACCAATCCTTATTCAACCAATTACCTTGGTCTACTCAAACCTGATTCTAATTTATTTGTAGTTGGGTCAATTAAGGAATTAATTGCATTTGATTGAGTAAATTAATTATAAGCCGATTTAATTATTCAGGGTATTCCATTTAAAGGAGTAGATCCTGTGGCTATAATCTCTCCCTGCATATTCTCCTCTATTATCTTAAAATTTCCTCCTAATCTTTCTTTGTTTGATATTCATCAAGGTTAAGTTCCATACTGCATATTCTAGTGGTATTTTCCGTTTGACAGGTGTTTAGGAAGGAGATTATTCTTATATCCTATATTCTTTGGTTCTATTTTACTTTACCAATATAGTGTATAATGCTTGCTATGTAATTTATTTTGAAAAATAATCTTTCACTTCTGTGTCCACTTTATAAAATAGGGTTTTTGTTAATATTACTATGCAAACCTCACATCCTAATGAAATCTTCAAGCTTGACTAGAGTACATAGAATAGAAGAGAACTTACTTGCATTAAGCGAGTATTTTGTTTCCAACTGATGTTTGAGTTGTACCACACTTTTTTGAGGGTCCTCAACCTCAAGTGCTTCTTAACTTATTCTGACAATTGTAAACAAAGTTTATTACTGACTGAAAAATACCATGAAATTTTAATGGAATCTTGCCTTTTTCTCTTTCCACAGGCACAATTTTTGCTTATGGAGTTACAAGCAGTGGCAAAACACATACAATGCATGTGAGGGTCACAACTTTAATGTAGAGAGACTCACATATTTTGTCTTCTGATGCCTGGAAATTTTCACTTACTTTGTTTAATTGATGGAGAATTCAGTTCTGCATAATTAGTGTTGTTTTTTTCTTTAATCTTATTATCTCTTCAATTTATCTTTTAGACCTAGTTGTTGCGTTCTCCTGATTTGCTTGCAGCAGCCTTAGCCATTGTTTGATTATTTCCAGTGCCAAAAAGGAGACCTAGTGAAAGTCTTTGTTCTTGTTTACTTCTTATTCAAATAAAATGACAAGGTTCTAGACGTTGCATTCCTTTAATGTTTCTAAATGATGGTGCAATGCACAAGATCAAGTGCACAAAAAGCCAAACAAAAAAACATGGTTATTTGCTATTCTGTTCTTGCTTAGCATGTATTATTACTATTATCATTTGAATCACTTTTTGTATCAAAAATACTGAAATTTTGTTCTAATGTACTATCAAGATACTGTTTGATTAGAAGTTCAAAATAATATAGATAGTCATTGCAATCCTTGTGCTATTATTTAAGTGGATATATATCAGTGATTTAGTTGTTCTGTTTTCCCTTTCCTGTATTTATTTTCCCCATTTTGGATGATCATCTTTAATGAAATTTTAGAATCATGTTGACGGCACTTTTGCTACAAATTATACTGGCTTCTTAGTAATTGGAAATACTTTGGGTTGAGATTGCAACTCTTGATGATATTTAGTAAGTTTGGATACAACAATGGTCAAATCTTCTGCAAACTTGATCAACTGCTCATTCTCAAAATATTTCTAGCAAGTAGATCTCGAAATTTCATATCAATTTATTTATGTTGGATTGATGTCA
>JBBUKS010402419.1:5552-18950 GCA_038050645.1 Hedychium gardnerianum
TTTATTTATATTAATTAAAATGGAAGTGTCTCTTGAAAATGTTGAATGAGACTTTTTTTTAATATAATAAATGGGATTTTTTTTATAATAAACAAAAAGAAAAAGAGAGGTTTTAATTTTCTTTTTCTTTAAAAAAAACTTGTTTTCCATACCATTCACATTTGAGATTTTTCATATCTTCCAAATGAAATCGGATCGAATCTATTTGCTAAAAGAAAAATCTCATCCGATCCGAACCCGTACCCACCCGGACAATGATGTGACCGCTTTCATTTCGTTTCGTATCGGTCGGTGGCTTTCAGTATTTATTCGGCAGGTAAATATTCATTCCAACATTGTTCTTTTTCTCCACGCGTAGCAGAGAAGCGAAGACCTCTCTCGTCCTCATCCCCTCCAATCTACCTACCTTGCCTCCCAGGTGATCCCGATCTCTCCTTTTCCTCTCGATCTTCGTTGTTTTAGTTCACGTTATGCTTGATCTGCTTCTTCCGGCTTAATATATTAGATCGATCTAACTTTTCCCGCAGCGACTCTTTGATCGGAATCGGATTCGTTCAGATCTTGTATTTTTCGAAGCCTTCCTCGCCTCGATCTTTAATTTTTTGGGGGCTTTTGTATCAAATTTCAACTCCATATCTTATTCTGCTCCAGATCTGTTGCCTTGGTTGTTGGATCTTCGATCCGTGTGCTGTGGCTTTATTTTACGATTTATTGATTTTTTATTTATTAAACATGATAGGTGAGGAACAATGGGGCTTACTTTCGCGAAGCTTTTTAGCCGCCTGTTTGCGAAGAAGGAGATGAGAATCCTGATGGTCGGACTTGATGCTGCCGGTAAGACGACCATCCTGTACAAGCTCAAACTTGGAGAGATTGTAACCACCATTCCAACAATCGGTGAGCATTATTCCCCATCGTTTGCAGTTATCCTCTTTTCTGTCATTTGATAAAGTGGTGGTTGCTAGATTTGTTAGGAACGGGATTGGTCTTTTACCTAATCTCTTTATCCGGTGAAGCATTTACCTAGCAGTTATAATTTGTGAAGAATAGTATAATGTAACCGCAACAAATAGGGATATGGAATCTATATCTTGAAATTTTAAATAGAATCTAAACAATCAACCTCAATATAAGAGTATGGAATGAAACATGAATAAAATCCATTGCAATTCTTACATCCATGCTCAAAACATCGCCAACAACTTGAACTAGTGATGAGAGATTAGATGTGTACAGGGTTGCAGTGAATTAACATATTTCATGAACAAGTAAACAAGCTCTAAAAAATAAATTAATGCTGTCAAATGGAGCTTAGAAGTAAAAAGGAAGGAGGGGAGATGGGGGATTTGTTCACTGGATGAGCTCTAGTTAAGGAACTCTCTGCTGGATTTGCCATCCCTTGTCGTGCACATGGGATCAGCTCTTCTGTTTTTACATTTTAATAATTTTTGCATTCCCTATATCCATCCCTATTGTAGTAGCAATATGTATATAAGGGAGGGAAGATTCAAACTGCTAGTCATTTGATACATCAGCAGCATACCGATTGGTGATAGGTAAAACAGCTTCACATCTTAACCTACCACTATTCCACATTACCAACCTAGTGCAACTTCCTTGAAGGCTGAGAACTTCAGCTCATTCAAAATGTCACTTGGTAGCAGATAAACTTGAGACTTCAAATATATGGACACCTTGAGCATCAGATTCTTCAATTGATTTCTGCCTGATATTTTTGTCTTCCAAACTGCTGCATCATCTCTTGAAATTGCCCCTTGTACATGATATTGGTGCATAATTTTAATCCTAGCATGGCATTAACTGAAGATAAGAGTTAGATAGGTGTAGCAAGTCAAAGTCAAATTTAACCAAGCGATACCGTATACTAGTTACAGTGTCATGATCCCTTTCACAAGCTAGGTTACCCAACACAATCTACTAAAAGTTTGAACCAAATGGGGTTTACATTTCATGGAAACAGAGTTAAAACATAATTAGGAGGTTTATCTTCTATGATTATTCTTCTAGCTACCTGGAGCATAACTTGAGATTTGTGTTTATTAGTTTGTATTGCTACCATCCACTTTTTCCTACGTATTAGAATGGCTGATTCCCTTTGTTAAAGGAGTACAAGAATTTTATGAGGAAAAGAGTTGTTATGCAACCATTTTAATTTTTAGTGCTCTTGTTGAAATGAACTCTTAGGAAATTTCTATCAAAAAACAGTAGCAACCTTGGGACATTGACCTAATTTATGGCATATGCTTCTTTCTAGGCGATTTCTGGCACTTGTATGAAACAAACTTTTCAAAGTTATTCTGCCAGTGGATCTTATTTCTCTGTTGTTGTACTGTGTCTTTTGCCAATATATGAAGAAGCATTGATGACACCTGTTTGTTTTATTTGATTTTCGGTACTTCTAGATTCTGTTATGAGAACTATAGTTGTTGGTAGTCTGCTCATTATGCTTAGTAGTTCCAGTTATTATTGTTATTATTATCTTTTATATTTGAATATCATGTTTTCTTGGTTTCAATTGGAAATTAATCGTTCCACAACTTTTTTGGCAATATCTTGATGATTGATTAGACGATAATTGAGTTTATTAAAAACAAGCTTTACTAATAGCCAGTCAATGTGCAACTAAGTACTGTCATATGAACATACTTGTTTCTATGTATTAATGACTGTCAATTGTCTAAAAGGTTTTTGTTGTTCTGAGCAGTTTGAGCTTGTTGCTATAACATTGCATTGTTAAAATTAAGCTAATGGTTGTTAATGCAGGATTCAATGTGGAGACTGTTGAGTACAAGAACATTAGTTTCACTGTATGGGATGTTGGTGGTCAGGACAAGGTACTGGCCCAATTATGCTAGACCATTTCTGATCCAAACAATTTCTTTGCTTTGGATGAGTTTTTCCTTTTGGTGACGACTTCGTTTCATATCCAAATGACTGCTTTGTGTTTGATGAGTTGTTTTCTTTTGCCGACAACTGTTTTATGATGGTATCCTTATGTCACTGAGGGTAATGAGAAAAAAACTAGAGTATTCAATATCTAAGGTCGAGTCACAATAAATATGACCTAGATGTCCTGGGTTTTACATGCATATGGAACTTGCTTGATTCTGTCTATGATTAGTCTAACTTGCTTGATTCTCTATCTATGATTAGTCTGTTAATTGTTATTTGTTTCCCTATTCCTAAATACTTATGATTCTGGTCATCAACAGATTAGACCTCTATGGAGGCATTATTTCCAGAACACACAAGGACTTATTTTTGTTGTTGATAGCAACGATCGAGATCGTGTTGTTGAGGCAAGAGATGAACTACACAGGATGCTTAATGAGGTAAATCTTTTAGTAACCATCTCTCATGATTTATAAAATTAACTGTCTCTGCATAATAAGATTCTGAAAAAAAAAAAAGTAGATTTCAACATACAAGTTCCCATTGTGTTCATAAGATCATTCATTTCTTTGCAATTATCTTTACTTGTATGGATCTACTGGACTCTTCTATAAGGTTTGATTTTTGACAAATAAATAACAAAGATAGAGAAACTTTACTACAGTAAAAAAGCTTCGAGTTTTCTTGACTTTATATGATCCTTTGAATAGTTTGTTTAAAGTAGAAAGCTCCATAGTTGTCTTCATTGCTATGTAAACCTGCAAAATTTCCTTTTTAGAACTTTTTTTATCTGATTGGTTGGAGTTCTGTACTGATAGGATGAACTAAGGGACGCTGTCTTGCTCGTGTTTGCTAACAAACAAGATCTTCCAAATGCAATGAATGCTGCTGAAATCACTGATAAGCTTGGCCTTCATTCTCTACGTCAGCGACACTGGTAAAGTGTCTTTGTTCAGCTATTGTTTTTTGAACCACTTTTCTGCTAAATTAACAGTAAAATACTATGAATGTTTTAACAATTACTTTGTAGCCATGCGACTGAGACTCTTCATCTTCTCTTTATCCTTGTCAAATCTTGACAGTTGACATTTCAAATCAGGCATTGATATCTCGCACGCGAAATGCATACAATTTTTTAGGCAATGAAATTCTGAAAACCTTGGTGCATGCCTATGTTGAATGCTTGTAATGAAGTTAAGTAACATTAGGTTGTGTGCTGAATTTTTTAAGTATTGAGTTATTGAATAATCTAGGCCTATAACTTTTAGTGCTGAATTGTCGGAATTGATTGAACAATACTCCGCTATTAGCAATCAGAATTGGATATTCATTGCACATGCCTCATGCTAGATTACACTGTGTTCTCTAGTTGGAGTATCACTTGGATTACTTACCTATTTATGGTTAAAGTATGTTGGATTATTGTCAATCAATGTTAAGAAAGTTGGTTTGAAATCTGCTTTCCAGAAACCCAGGTTCGTAATTTGATTAGAAGATTACAAGTTTTAGTTAGTACTTATTGTATCTTCTCGAGTAATCATTGATCCATGGATTGAAAAGAAACAGAGGAAGCACATCATGTCTCCTGTGTTTGATTCATCTGATCCTACCGAAATTTGATGGTAGTGTTAGATATCTAGAATAGGAAGTCCATCTAATTGTAGTTCATTGTCAAGCATTGACATAAGAGTACTTGCTATGTCTCTGCATAGGATAGAAGGAAAGTGATAAGGAAAATCAATTTGATTTATTAGGGCAGCCTGCTGTGAGCCAGATTAGCAGAGGTTGATCATTGATGGCCTCTATAAAATCAATAATTTCCAAGTGGTCTAATGTTTATTCTCGTATCCACAACTTGCAGTAACAGGTAAGTCAATTTCCTAGCTCTCATCCTTTTGCATTTTCATAAAGATAAACAAAGTTAATTAACCAGGCTGAATTAAAGTTGCAGACGCACAGTTTGTATTAATGTCGGTATTGTTGATAGGAAGTAGATGCCCGACATACGGTATCTCACTTGTGAAGTAATTTGATTAATTTTGGTTTGATATTCTTAAGAAATTCCTTTTTGTCAGTTCTTTTAGTTCTTCAATCTCCACCTTCAAATAATGCCTTCTGTTTCTAAATTGGTTTTCTCCCAAGTTTGAGAAGTTGACTACCTTGATCTTTACAGTTGTGTTAATTTGATTGTTCACCTAGCATTTCGGGCTTTGGTTGAAGCTCAGAAGTTTGATGACTTCATAAGATCCATTTGACTTGCTATACTATCTTAGGCATGTATCCAGTGTTTACCCACACTTGAATCTATGTGTGGAGTATTCAACCTTTTGCCATAATTTTAGCACATCACTTCAAATCATACAACCTTGAGCATCAACTTGTTAAATTCCTTGTAGCCCCCGGGGCAATGGTGCGATGGTTAGACCCTCCAATGGATAACCACGGGATCTAAGGTTCGAATCTCAGCTACGACGCATTGCAGAGAATTTTTCCTCCAATGAGAAGCGGGCCTAAGAATGCTGACCATTTCGATGAGCCTCCATTAGCGCTTCCCGATTTATCTTGGTGGTCGGTGGGAAACTTCTGTGGGGTCGGGCCGGTCACTCCAGGTCCGACGTTACCTGACCTGGTTAATCATTAAATTCCTTATAACTGTTGCACAGGAAAACTCTATAAACAGTCTCATGGCACTTTTATTCTACTTTATAACATCGTGTAGTTCTCTATATAACCAGCCATATATTCTTGTATACTTAGAAATTTAGCCCCTACGGGTATAGTTGAGGTGGTAAGTGGATGGAAGTTTGCCACTTGAGATCGAGAGGTCAAATTTCGGGGCTAACGGGGCATAAATCCCTGCACTCCGTGTAACTCACACTCACATCCACTTGCCTCAGTTATCGTGATTTACCTCCTCCGTGTTGGTGTTGGGGCAGGCTTGGGGGGGGGACGCTGGGGCGAGCATTTCAACTATTTTTTTTTGTTTGGCCACTTGTATACTTAGAAATTTGCACTCTTCCTCTACCTCCTCTATACATATACAAGACATTCAGTGACTATCAGATCACATGTTAAAATTTTAGAAATAACTGCGTCGAACATGTGGGCCCACACCTGGTTGAACACAGCTATAAAGTGCAATGTCAGGAAAATGTCCAAATGGTTGGTGTATTCATGGTTGTCGTGGTTATAGCATCTGTTTGTACTTGTTTCTAAAAAGACCTCTACTAGATACTTCGCAGATGATTTATAGAAAATAATGAAGTTGTTATTCTGCTGACTGATTTGTGCATTTTTTTTAACAGGTACATACAAAGCACCTGCGCTACATCTGGTGAGGGGTTGTATGAAGGGCTTGATTGGCTCTCCAGCAACATTGCCAGCAAGGTACCAACCTTGTGGTTTGTTTAACGTTCATAATGCTAAATTATACTGCGTTTATTATGTTTAAAGAAGACTACATTACACAAAAAAAGTTAATCGTAGTCTTTTATTTCATGCTTACAAAACTGTTTGTTTACAGTAATCAAATCCTGCTTCGAAGGTTCATATCTTAACATCAGCAGTGTTCGCGTTTGATGCTTTTGTGACAACGGAAGCAAGGAGACTATTAATTTTTCACTTCGAACATCGTTTTCCCCTTTCCCTTCTGCATTTAAAAACCTAATACAAGTCTGTAAAACAAATATATGCTTGGTTATTACCCATGTTTCAATGTTTTGACGATGGACGCAACAAACGACTTCGATTCTCTCGTTGTCATATTTTTTTTCTCGATATTTAGTTTTCATTTGATTTTCTGCCAGCGCAGTCTGCAAAGGTTCTTGTCGTATCCTTGAACATAATCTTGGAAGCTGACGATTAGTACAGGCGAGTGGCTTAGAACATTAATAGCTCTTAAAAATAGCATGCAATTTGGACCTGCTCGGGCTGTAAATAAGCTAAGTTGAATTAAGCTTTTATGATATTTAAATTTATTTAATAAGGTAATTGAGTTAAGATAAGTTGTGTTTAAAATAAATTAAATTATTAAAATAATTGTTATCTGATTTTGCTTATGAATTTGAATTTGATTTATGTTTGGTTTGAGTTTAATTTGTTTATATATTATCGAGTTCTTAATTTAAGTTTATTTGTTTGGTTAAAATTTTTATATTTTAAATTTATTTAGTTGGTTATTAAATTTAATAATATTAATTTATTTTTAATTTTT
Source organism: Hedychium gardnerianum (assembly GCA_038050645.1). Lineage (NCBI taxonomy): Eukaryota > Viridiplantae > Streptophyta > Magnoliopsida > Zingiberales > Zingiberaceae > Hedychium > Hedychium gardnerianum. The sequence continues at coordinate 12,679 of JBBUKS010402419.1, forward strand.
TTTATATTTATTTTAATAAGTTTTATTGAGGAATATTATTTATTAATATTAATGAATTGAATGTATGTTGAAATTGATTTGTTTAATTTAATAATTTATTTATATTTATTTATATGTATTGAACTATTATAAATAAATTTTTATTGAATTGAATATTAAATTTGTTCATAACCTTGGTTCATAAACAAGTTTAACGTTTGGTTGTTTTTCGAGTGATCCTAATAATATATCTTGTCCCAATTAGAAATAACACGATCAACTAGTTGTTTCTGGGCTGGTTGCTCCAATCAACTTGGTCATCTCAATTGTCTCGATCAATCTATGCAACTTGATGAGTTTAACGCAATTGATCCCCCCAACTTGACATACTCAAATAGCACGCCTAAAAATAACTTGGTTGCTTTACAATTGGTTGGGATGTGCAGACCAAGAAAATTGATTAAGCTACGCGGGTTGATTGAATCAGATGAGTTAAGTTGTCTAGTTGCATTGATAGGACAAAGTGGTCCCGGGATTATAATGTGATGATAAATAATGTGACAAATTTTTTATAAAATAAGAGTTCAAATATCATTTTAGATATATTATATTTAAGGAGTTTAAATTATTTATGATGCTAGATTTAGAATTTATCTGTAATTTATATTGATGATTGATGAAATTTTTTTATAGAATCCGATCAATCTCTTTCAAAATTAGTTGAAGTTGGTTATCTAAATTATTAAAAAAAATGATAATATCTTTGATTTGCGATGTCAAGTTGGCTTAGTGGACCAATTAAGTTGTATTGGCTTGAGTGATCTATTTAATTAAGTCAAATAGATTAGTAGAATTAAATGACTAATTCGATGAGTAGACCAACGAAACTATAGCTCAACCGGGCATATCAAATGAGCCAAATGGACCATTTAAGTACAATTACTTGAAAGAATTAGGCAAAAACAAATTTAAACATCAATCAAATGATTTCACTAATGTGATTCTATTATTATTGCAATTAAAAGGAATAAAAAAACCATTGAACTGGTTGGAAGTTCTTTTATAAAACATATTTTATTTTCTCCTTTTTTTTAAAAAAAGTATTCTATTGCCTTTCTATTTTCTTTTTTTTTGGTCAAGCATTCTATTTTCTAATTTTATTTTTCTATTGGATTTTAACAGAATCCGAACCCGTTAAGAAAGGAATCGGGTAAGGAAGATCAATCACTCCGTCCGTGTTGGAATACGATTAGGTCAAAAGCTTCTCGCTCCGAGCACCGAACCAGCTGCCTGTTCCGTCTTCTGATCTCCGATTCCTTCCTCGGCTTCTTCCGCATCGATTCCTTCCAAATTTAGGGTTTTTCCTCCATCCAACATGTCAACGCCTCGTGTGGTGGAGTTGATTTGATCGAATTTCGGAGAGGTTGCAATTGGGGGGCGGTGTTCGGTAGGCGATGGAGGGCGGAACTGGCGGCGGCGGCGGCGACGTGGAGTTGGTCTCCAAGACGCTGCAGTTCGAGCACAAGCTCTTTTACTTCGATCTGAAGGAGAACCCAAGGGGAAGGTACTTGAAGATTTCTGAGAAGACATCGGCCACTAGGTCGACCATCATCGTCCCCGTCGATGGCATCGTCTGGTTCCTCGAGTTGTTTGGATACTACATCAGCACTGACGAGCAGGACGCCTTCAGCAAGGAGCTCAAGCTCGATTCCAAGGTTTTGTCTTTCCTTTCTCCTCTTCGTTTTCGAAGGTTGGGTTTGAATAATTTAACCGATGGTTATCTCGTTGTTCCTTGGGAAGGCATTCTATTTTGACATTGGCGAGAATAAAAGAGGCCGCTTTTTGAAGGTACGTATGCGCCACGAAATCTCTGACTTTATTTCGGTATCTACCTATCAAGTTTATAAAAGAAGGCGGAACGGGTAATTTGACTTCCTGCGTTGACCTATTTGTGTTTTGATGATTAGCAATGCGTGATTAAGCTTTGATTACTCTAAATTTGGTGCTGAATTGACTGGTTGGAGATTTTCATAAGTGACGAGTTTGAGCTGATAGATGGCTTAAGGTTTAGACCAATCGGCCTTCAAGTCTTTACTACTTATCAGTTTGATATGTGCAAAGATTCATAAATTGAGCATGGGCCAGTGGGTTAGGACAATCGACAAAACTATTGTTTTGTGATAAGAATATTTTAGTTTTTGGTCTTTCATGAATGGACATATTTATAGCAACATCATATGATAATTAATGTTCCTAACAAATGGAACAAAGATGACTGCGCTAATGATTGCACTTAATAATTAATATGAACTAGGGCATGCTACTTTCTAATTAAAGAAAGCCAAAAAAGAGAGAATATAACTGATTTTTGCTTAGTTAGGTTGATTTTTTATAAAATGAATTGGATAATAAAATAACCTTTGTCTATTTGTACAAAAAAGAGGGATAATCAATTTTACAAGGAGAAGATATGGATGGGACCATTAGGTTCTTCTATATGGATGAATGTTAGATAAAGTATTTACAAATTAAATCAGCACACATATTGGTGATTGGTTTACAATGACCATTTTGCAATGTTTTTAAAAAAGTATTGTATGAGGCCCCATATTCAATCTGCCTATGTGTATGCGGCAAGCAACCATATTGCAGCATATAGCATATTTATCTCCTATATGTGGTTGGCTTTAGTACGCAGGATAAAGTGTTGTATGCAGGCCATGCAGCCATATGTGTATGCTTGAGACTTCAAAAGTCGAAACATTTCAAACATTTTGGGTTGAATCGAATCAAATAAAAATCCAAATTATTACATGTGTTGGCTCCTTCCCAAATAATTAGAGCTTTTATGATGTTTTTTCTCCTCATAGATATTATTTGTTCTTGTGATTGTGAAACAATTTATTTACCTTTCATTTAGTCACCTTTAAGTATTTAGTCACACTTTTTTTTGGTTCTGGTAAATTATATGCACATTATGTATTCATCAGCTATTCTACATTGTCGATTGAGATAGGTTAGTCAGTTAAGAATGTTCTTGGAGGAACTGGTTAATTTGTAACTTGAGTAATAGCTAAACTAGACAAGTATAATCAGCATTGAACTCAATTGAATTTGTCTGATTGGTAATCAACACAGATGCATCTGTGATCCATGGCATGAGCTGATGGTAACACTTAAGTTGCTTCAGTGTTGATTAACTATTGAGTTAGCTTTTACATTATTGAATGACATTTTAGAAATTAATAAACTGTCCGTTGAGGGAATGCGAAAAAAAACTGTTGCTTTTAAGTATTTTACTTTCTCCATGAAGTTAATTTTGGGATTTGGGATTTTCTGTATAATTTAATTTCCTGATGCATGTTTATATTAGTGAGTTCTTGGCTTTGAACTATTTTCATGTTACGCAACTTCACACTAGATCATCTTCTGATAACTATTCGAATCTGGATTATTAAATACTAAAAATTGTGAGCTAGCACAGTGGCATTTCATTAAAATTGCATACTCTTGTTCGTTATGCCTAAGAGAATACTCATCGTCCCAGATGAAATATAATTTCTAGTTATAAAGTCAGCCATCGAGCTGAGGTACCATATGTAGTCTTATTGGTCCTTTCACTTCTAGAAAAAAAGGAAAAACACATGTACCATTGAGCTTTTATTTATCATCTGTCATACTCATGGTCAACGAGGAAAGATCATAAATGACAGTTAAAGTTCGCAATTTTAGTGTAAGATTATATTTTCATGGCCTATTGAAACTGACAGAATTTGTTGTTATATAGATATCAGAGTCATCTGTTAATAGGAACCGGAGTACAATCATTGTTCCTGCTGGAAGTTCGGGTGAAGAAGGATGGGCAGCCTTTAGGAATGTGTTACAAGAAATACATGAAGAAGTCTCGCGACTTATCATGGTTGCAAACCAGGTGAAAGTTTGAACTACCGTGCCCAGCTTCATGGATGATATCCTTGAGCTTGCTAGTAATTTTTTTTTCTTGTTCTCCTTTCTTGCAATGCAACAGCAGCAACATATGGAACCCCCTGAGCGACTCTCAGGTCTTTCAGATGATGTCGGTGTTGGATTCATATCAGGGCACAGCGCTCACTCAGCATCAGGCTCCGAATTGAATGTTGAACGCCTGGTAGATATGCATGCACATGACGATATTGGGGGTATGGGGATGTCTAAAGTAATTAGGGTCGATCAGAAGAGGTTCTTCTTTGATTTGGGAAGCAACAATAGAGGTCATTTCTTGAGGATATCTGAGGTAATAATGAGGAACAAACTGATATTAATTTGATTTTCCTGCACATGTATGAACCTAACTTCTTCCTCATTGCAGGTTACTGGGGCTGATCGCTCATCGATCATCCTCCCTCTCGCTGGTCTGAAGCAGTTCCATGAAATGGTAGGCCATTTCGTTGAGATAACAAAGGACAGACTCGAAGGAATGGCCGGTGCAAATGTCCGGACACTGGAGCCGTCGCAGAGATGATCATGCTTGCTCAATTTGAATCTCTGGTGAACTTCAGCCTTGCTGTTTCTATATTCGATATGCTTTCTTATTGTTTTATGGCGAACAATAATCGTTTTCCATGTTCCGATGTGGAGGGATAGACGGTATGTAAAAGCTTTCTTAAGCCGAAGAATAATGTAGGTCAAGATTGTAGCATGTATGTCGGTCCGCGCAGCAAAACTGCTGTTTGCTCGTCTCTAGTCAATAATCTCAATGATTGGTGTTATTCCTACAAAACTCTTGCATCAGCTCTGTTTCTTATTGCACTGTCTGTCATGGTTTTTGTTCAATCAGTGTCTTGAATCTCTTGTTATCGGCCGGCTTTAAGCTTTATGTTTCGAGTGAATGAATGGTGTGTCGGAGCCGATATTTCGACGATATAGTTCTATTACCAGATACCAAAAAGTTGGTGATAGTTGAAGCAATGTTGTTCCAAAATGAGGTATTTCAGGCTTATGAAGTAATGAAAAAGTCCAACATTTGCTTGTTAACTTGGAGCAGAAACTAAGGTGTTGTGGCTCTCTTTCACATCAAGCTGCTTGCTTTTATAGTGCTTTGAGATATTCATAGTAATTTTAGTGAAAATTATAATAACATTGAAATTGAAATAAGAATATTTTTAGGGATGAAATATCTTTTTAATATTCTTTTAAAATAGAACACCATCTTCATTTAAAAAAATAAAAAAATAGTGCCCTCTTAATAACGAAAATAAGAATTACAATAATCATCAAATTTTTATGCACACAATTAGGGTTGCAAAAGAGTAAAGTTGGATCATGTTTTGTGTCATTCAAGAGTTAGTTTGATAAGATAATTAAATATTGAGTTAAGTATATTTATATATATATATATTAAGTATTTAGATTTTACTATTCGATTAATTTTAGAATAGACGGTTCGGACTCACATTCCGTCTACTAAATAAATTTTGGAAGCGCGATGACTCCTAACGTGGTGCCCTAGTTTCATTATAGTTTAATCATCATAGTATATCTTACGTGAAAATTAAATCTTAATTATTTAAAAAATGCATCCTATTTTTTATCGCCGCACAAGTCGGGAAGCTAAATCTAAAATGAATGTCTAAATAATTATTAAGATTGATTTAATTTTGTTGAACTACATATATAATTATTTAGTGGGTTTAATATTATAAATTTGTTTATTCAGTTTTGAGAGTTTTTTAAAATCTATTTATAAATGTAATAAAAGTTAGTATATATTATTTGTTATATTTGAGAGTTATCCTAGGACAATCGTCTTATGATTTATATTTATTTATTAGATAAATAAATAATTCACTATTTGAGTGCACATTCTTTATGCATTTGATTGAATCTTAAACTCAACTACTAAATATCCATAATATGATTCATAGCATGAGAGAACTTGTGATTGTATCACAACTAGTGAGCATCTCTACATGTATAATTATGAATATGTTAAAACCATCCCTAGTCGATGAATTGATGAGTTTGGACATCATTGATTCTATGAGATTATCACTGGTTATACTTTTTGACCTGTCCAAGCAACTGCTCCTCACTGGCTGAAGATATTGAGATGTCGAGAGTTAAACATGAATGTTAGTTAATAGTTACTAATTTATTGGAGTGACCTGTCATAAGACTTCATATGATTATCTACATATATAGATATATCAATGAAGATCTTATTGCAACTTAAGTGTGAGTTTCCTTCGACTTGAGGTATTCAAGTCATCTTGGTCATGGAGACTTATATTTTGACATCTTAAGCAAGCATCTCC
>JBBUKS010402742.1:0-40288 GCA_038050645.1 Hedychium gardnerianum
TTATTTATTCCTCCATTTAACTAGTATCCACGAGGTTATATCATTAGTGCCTTAATCTAGTTAGTGACCATGAATTACTTCAATCAATACTAATCCAAGAATGAGTAGAGAGCTAAACTAGGTTCTATCTCCCATTAGGTGTGGTGTGTGGCAAATACTAATCTAAGAACTCACAAAGCATCTCTTTATACTTTGTCACTTTAGGAACAATAAATGAAGAGAGGCTCTTTTGTTGTAGTATTGAGTTTAGGGTGCACACGATTGGAACGATATGCATAAGCCGATCTGATTGGAGAATAACCTTAAAGTTGTATGGGCTCAAAGCGAAATTGCATCGCCCATTTGTTTCGATTCATATAGTACATCAATCAAGCTCCAACTTTCAACTCTATATGCTCAATTTGAAAGACAAAAGCTGAAAAGAATCAATGCTAGCTTTTACTACCTTTCGCTTAGCTTAAGAAGCACCATGTTAGCATTTTTTTTTCTTCTTCCAAGATGTGTAATATAAGTGTAATACATGTAAGTGCATTAGATGTTGAGCTAGGGAGACGTTGATGTAAGGGATGTAAACCATCCTACACACGAGAGAACACGCATCGGAGGGTATCAAAGTCTTTTCCAACGAGGTCACTTTGATACCTCTCTAGCAGTTGGACCGTAAGGGATCGTCGATTGTGGAGATGTAGACTATGGAGGGGCTACGTAGGAATTGTGGACCATATCCGTTTATGGCATATAATTGTATGGGTTATAAGCAAAATAAGGAGCTTGGAAACTCAATCTCAATATAGAGAGCTCAGGGAGCTTGGAGTGGATAACTTAGTAAACTCGGGGAACTAAATTAAGGGTATCCATAGTGCAGCGGGTGACTTTCTACGAATCTCCATAAGTGTCGATATGCTGAACTAGTGGAATATGTTAGTCAACCCATCGACCTCTTGGGAGAGGTCAGTTGACCTGTGACAAGTTGACCTACTCACCTTTTAAAAGAGATTGGCTCTACAATTCAAGATCTTTATATGCACAAGTAAAAGTGCTACAATAGAGTAGTCGTGTAGGCATGACTTACTAATCTGGAGCAGAATCGATATCACGTGGTATTCTGCGTAAACTATACAACTTGAAACTCACCTCATTTTGAACCCTCTTCCACCGCTGTTTTTCTATTGGAATCTTGCAAGTTCCCAAAGTCACACAACTAAGAATGCTGCTTCCAACACTCACTCACCATTAGACCTAAAACTAGCCTGTCTTCTTCGATGGGCTGTAATGTGTCACAAAGAATGTGGAAAAGGTGGGGAGAGATGTTGTTAAAGCTTTTAAAAAACTATATATTAATCCAGATAAGCATGCATAGTCCTACGGAATCAAAGACATGATGCTGTGTCCCATGTTTATGTTGTCTGATTCATGGGTTACTGTTGCAGTCAACCTGCAATATGATGTAATATTCCATTGCATGATAGCCTTCGAGTAGGTGAGAATATTGAGCCTCAGTGAAGAAATCTTGGGTTATCATGAATAGACAAGCAAATCTAGGTTCCATTGCTAAACGCCACTGCCCTTTTTTTAATGTGCGTCTTCTTTGCATGATGGTGTGGAGGATTAAGACCACTACATTTGTGAAAGATACTGGGAAAAACACAAATAAATAAATATATAGATTTGTCCCCTCTCTTGTTGTGTTTAAAGGTTCAGAAGAAAAAAAGATTGATAAGCCAGGAAATAGAATTGAATTCCTCTTCACTGCAGAGGTGAGCTTGTATTTATACCATCAGTTCACTTCTAGCCATATAACCACAATTAATGGACAAGTCATGTAACCGCAGTTAGTGATCACTCACTGTTTATAACCATAATTAGTGGAATAATTACCTGACCATGATTAGTGCTATAATGATTGAACCAATTCAATCTCAAGCATGACAAGGTTCATTTACGTCATGTGGATAGGGTTTAGGGTTTAGCCTTTTGCCACAATTTACGTCATGTGGATAGTTTTTTTTTTTGTTTTTGTTTTGAACTTTTACCATGTTGATGCATCCGTGACTCACTGAGATTCATCATTTACATTTGTAGCATGTGTAGTTCATATTAATAACAAAAAACTGCAATCTATCAAGATGCCAATCTATCTTACATGCAAGTAACAACCAACTCTTCTAGAAGCGTAATTAAAGAACTGAATTACTAAAGATGAGAGCAACACAATTTGGATTTGCATAACAATGATTAGGTGTAATGTGAGGCGGAATGTTTATAAATTCCTTGAGCTACAAATTTCTTCATGTATAGCAGTCAAATGCAATCTAATAAACCTTTGTGATTAGTACAAGATAAAATTTGATGAAGTTGTAGTCTCCATAAGCTTAGCCTTTTGACCATCTAAAAGAAGGATAATCTAGAAAGAAAAATTAGGATGAAACATTCTTTTAATATTTGTTTCAATAATAAGAAAAAATGGCTCTACAGTTCGTGCAGTGTATAATATATTGCGTTTCTCCTTACCTGAATAAATTTCAGGTACCAATAAAACAACAATGTAAGAAGTAATTTGATTCTTTTTTCTAACAATTTAAGGTAATTTTTAATCGTTATAAAAAAGAGTTTTTTTCCCCTTTTAATAACTTCTTGGTGGCAAAAGGTGAAACGCTCGCCCCCAACGCCTCCGCCAATCCGTCCCAAAACCAACACGAAAAAGATAAATTATGAGAGCTAATTTACTAGCCCGGACAGTGACCAGTGCATGAAGGAGAGCAGGAACCTGACTACTAGTCAGGATTTGACCCTCAGACCTCATGATGATAACATCCCATGCACTAGTCATCAACCTATCTCGTAGAGACCCTTTTATAACTTCTTGTTGCATACTCGGATACAATTATATTCAATAATTTCGTTATTTGTTTGTTCTTTTCCTGTTAAACTGGTCTTTCCTTGTTCTGTTTTTCCATAGGTACATAACATCATGATGATTTAAGCAAAAAAAAAAAAATGAAAATAATAAATTGATCCTTCGCTGTAAGATCGAAAACTCAAAGAATTTTACATGTGAACTAATCAAACTAAATATAGAGAACCAGAACCTTAAGGATGAAACACAAAATTTCATTGATCTTTCGATCTATGACACCTACCAAGTTCACTAGCCATAGGAAGAGGGAAGCAAAAAGGGCAGAATCACTTGTCGCAGGACTTGCCCCCGTCATTTTTTGTTTTACTGTGACTCATTTTTCAGCTCCAGAAATTCTATTTGCAACATAGATCATTATTCTCAATGTTTCTATGTCATGATGCCCCTTTACCTTAAGGAACTGAAAGCATAGATTTGATCATCTCTATGAAAGCAAATTGTAGTCCAATATTTACACGCGGAGTAACAGAAATTTCAAAAGGCAGGTAGAAAGAGCCAGTATACAATCAATAGGCAAAATTGTAGAGGCTAATTGATTACCAGATTGCAGCTGCTACTTACATTTGAAAAGGCACACTTCAAGAGAGCCTAATATATGTTAACAATAGGCAAACAAGATGGAAGGTGCTTTCAATTGTTAACAGAGATGCATCAGGCAACGTGGAAGATGCCATTCCAGGTCAAGCTCCAATAGCATGATCCAGACTGCAGGCTGTTTCAATTTACTGGGATCTTATGGTGTCTGATTGAGCATTTTCCCAGTATTCGGCCCCGCTGCTCCTAAATATAGCCCAGCGAACTCTGCCTTTGGAATCTGCTTCAATCATCAGAGTGTTTCGTGGTTCAGTCATTGTAAGATTGCTCAGACACAAAGGTTATATACACTTAATACAGTAACCTTTGGTAGTTAAAAAAATAGTTTGCTCACTGGTTAAAGAAAATAGTTAAAAGTTAAAAGATTTCATGAGCATCAACTTGAGATTCGAAATGCCAAAAGTTAAAAGATATGCACTGAAAGGAGAAAAGAAATTTAGTTTAATTCTTTAGAAATGTGGATTATCCCTATTTCACTGTGAATCTAATCCTATGACACCCTACTTTAGCCTCGTAGAGTGAGTGTGAGATAGTGAGATAATAAAGGGGATTTATAAACATAGATAGATGAGTTAGTATTGAATTGAATTTAAGCATTTTGGGCTAATGGTGATGAGTTACTATTAAATTGAAGCATTTTGGGCTAATGGTGACATGACATGTTAATGAGTCAATTCTCCCAACTAAGCATGGTTTGGTGTTGGAATTGATAGAGGAGTCACCACTAGACTTCACATGCTGTTTGATTAAGAATGATCCTAGGTTATGCATCATACTTCTGGGCCTTGACAGGGACTTAAGTGGAAATTGTGATATTAGTTCCATATGGTGACTTGTTGCTAATGAACTGTTTTTTAAGTTAGGATGAGAGATAATCAAGTAGAACTTTTAAGCCAATGGTTGAGTCTGAGTAGTGATATTAGTTCCATCTAGGCAGGTCGTGAGAAATCCTCCTCATTCAAAGAGGCATTTGATGGGTCAAAACCAGCAATTGGTAAAATAAATGATAAAATAGACATGCTATAAAATTGAAAGAACGGTTAGTTAATTTTTGGTACAAAATAAGCTAGTCATCCTAAAAATTAAGGCTAACAATACATTTGGGAGATTAAAGAAAGCAACTGACCTGTACATGGCAGAGAGAAAATAGTCATATGTTAACAACTGCCACAACGTCTAACCAAAACCAAAGCCTTCACTAGCTTCATGGATAGCAAGCAGTAACCTTTCTTCTAATTGTTCCCTAGAAGAGTATTCTGGTAGATCTAGTTGGTTAAAACTGCACATTGATTGAAAGTTATTAATGTTTGGTTAAGATTTATGTAAAGAGAAACATTGAAGCATCATATGCAAGAAAATATAATTGAATGGAGGGAATGGAAAACACCTAGATGTAGAACATAATTATACCCCTGAAAGAATTTTACAATTGGCGGCAAGGCATTACCAGGTATGTGCAGAGGGCAGCCTTTCAGGAGCACCATATGCCTTGTGAATCTGAAACCGCTGGGGACCAGATATACCCTGTAATGCTTTAAACCCCTCCAGGGGAACCTGAATTACATCCAAAATATTATAAATCCCATCAACCGAACTTTACTATTCAACCCACCAGGCAAGCAAGGCCTTAATTGCTTGTTAGGAACAAAATGCTACTATACTATTGTGGAAGTGCACTGAAAATCAACAACAAGAGATGCATTTGTCTGCTAAATCTTTTTTTTATTATGCTGCATTTTTTAATCATGCACAATTCATTTTCAACTTCTATATGATGCTTTGTTTTTCAGTGTAATTAGGTTTTCTCTTTGCCTGCGTTAGTAACTAGTTATAATGTCAGTAGTATCTCCTGTCAAAAGATCAAGAAAAGTCAAGTAAAAAAACAATAAAACTGCCATAATATACCTTTGATGTTCCAGTAACAAATTGTAGTAATCTCGCCATATCCTCCTTGTTAAATGATTTAACAACTTCCCAGAACCACTGAATTACAGTAGAAGCAGCCGAATATCCAGTATACTCTGTGTTGGCTTGAAGATCATCAACTGCATGATGCAAGATGAATTAAATGAAGTACAATACTCCGACTTTTAATTAGACAAGAAACAAACTTACGGTCAATCTCTGGAAGTCCACTTAGAAGAAGTTCAAGTTCCTTATCATTGAATATTGAAATAAGTTCCTTGGGCACTAATTCATTGAAGCCTTCTAGAAAAGAATTGATCTGAGGACGAATAGCTGTGGTCAAAATGTGTTCAGCCACAAGATCCACATATTCATGCTTTGTCTCCTCAGTTACTCTGATATTCCTCCCTCCGGGAATAAGCTCATAGTCAGTGACCTTTGACAAAAGTAGTTACCAGAAAAAGCAAAAGTTTAGTCAATTAGGCAGATGTATATTTATACATTATTTAATTTCCTTTTCTTCCATAGCTAAGGCCAGTAATATCTGAGTGTGGTTTCAGTTACCCTAGTTGCACAGATACTGAAAAAGAAATTTGACTATTAATATACATTTAAAAGGACTTAAGTTTGTATCCCTCCATCCTCATGTTAATGTCCACTTTTGGTTGCACTTTGGAGAGAATTACCAATAAAAGCTTAAAGATCAAAACCAGATTTTAAGAGAAAATGCCTTTGATGCTTTGAGCTTTTTTCCCCTTTTGTTTTCTATTGCTTTATGATTCCTTCCATCATTTCCAAGTGCAATGGGTTAAACAAGTTATACTCATCTGGATGTATTATAAACTTAACCCAAACCATATTTTATAAAAAAATTGGAAATCAAAGATTCGCCATGCAATCTCAAGAACGTACCAAAACTGGAATTTAATACTCAATCTGATACCTGATTCTTCTCATAAAGGATGAGTTTTTCTTCATCGGCATCCTTGCTAAATGTTAAATCTGGAATGTCACTGACATCATTCTGTCCAAAACAGTAAGAAATGTAGCTTCTAGATAAACATTAGCAAATGGAAAAGAGAGAAGTACAAAATACATACCTCTAGCATCCATTTTAAGTTCTTATAATAGTCAGGATCCACAGCTTCTATGTCATGATAAGTCACTTTTACACCAAGAATGTGTTTGTAAAAGGAGCGGGTGAAGTACACATCTAACAATTGACCATCGAACAATGCTTTAGCGACCTGCATAGACACAAAAGATGAATGATACAGAAGCTTAAAAATGCCAGCAAAAAGCTCAAAAGATAAGCAAGGGGCTAAAAGACAATACCAAACGACCAACAAATCTGAAATAAGAAAGATGTTCTGTTTGGTATACTGAATTAGAGTTGGGCTGGAAAGTTGAATTATTGCCAACTGTAGTAAAAAGTAAAGCTCCTTTATCAAAAATGACCCTTGAAAGCAACTGATACCATTCTCTAGTCAAGCCACCAGCATCAATTCCTTCCTCGCCTTGAAATTGCACTGTTAAACGTCCCTTCAAGTCCTGACTGGAGCGCAAACGTAACTGATTATAAGAATCCTCTAAAATATAGGCTCGGCGAATACTTATCCTCAAAGGAGCAGCAAAATGCTGATCATGTTGTTGCCGGATGTGTGAGCGAAAGTATGCCCTTTTGTTATCAAAATCAATAAGTCTTGGAACTTTTAACACCAGTGAAAGTGACTTTTCAAGCAAACTAGGGTTCTGTCTAATAAAGACATTTAGAAGGCGACGATGTTTTTCCACAACTTTAGCAAATGTCATGGTACTTGGTGCAGTACACTTGTGAATAGGTGATAATGAACTCCCATAAGACTCTTTGACTTCTTGTGCAGTCACATTGTTATCTGGCTGACCAATAATCTGTTTACTTTGAAGCTTTTCACACAAGAGGAAAAAAGCTTCTATATATGGCAATAGACTCTGTGCTGCAGGAGGAAGAGGTGCTGTAGGAGCGAAAGGACCACCAATTTCTCCTACATCATGTAAAGATGACAAGAAGGATGCTGTCTGTCCTATCTGTATTTCTGTTGCACTTATGCAATCACTCAGTGCATGCCATAGTGGATCAAGTAATGAATTAAGATTCCACAGTATGGATTGATCCTCCTCAACATTTACATCTTTACTTGAATCAATTGAAGCAAGTTTACTGAGTACTTGTAACACACGCAAGATTGAGGCTCCCGCCACTGAAACACTACCATGTTCCAGAACATTTGAATTCCTCATAGTCGAGAGCTCAGCAATAGCAGCAGAACTCAAGCAATGAACTAAATCAGCCAACTCATTTGCAAAAAAATTTCGGTGTGGAGTAGCAACCGATGCCAGTTTCTTCACCACCTCAGCAGTAAGTGAATATACTTTTTCTGAAAGTCTGGTTCATATAAATAATTTTTAATCAGATAATTGTTCATAAAAATAATAGAAGACGCTAGTAATGCAAAACAAAAGTATTAAAGATATTGAAGAAAATTTAATAAGAAATTACAGAAAAAAGAGCTATATTGGTGTGCAGTGTAGGTGGAAATTGATAATAAATCAGATAATGCAAAATACAATAACACTATTGATCTCAAGGTTCAAAATCTCAAGCCATAAGCCGTACGGGAGTTTTGTTCTTCGATACTGTTTCAGTATGTTCTGATGCATGGTCTGAGTTGAAAGTTGAAAAAGGAAGGAGATGAAGCAAGGAAGTGGTATCGAGTTTCGGTAATTCACCGAAACATGTTTTATCTGGCACGGTACAATATTTCAAACAATGATTGATCTATCATCTAGAAGTTCCTTGTGTAATGCAAAATGAAGAAATCATGTGAATAAGAATACAAGTGTATCTAGACACAGTAAAACCAATGAAACTAAGAAAAAAGCTTGCAGGAACTTGTGCAGAGTTGCTAAGGTTTTTGGTAAAAACGATGGAAAAGGCAACAGATTTCAGGCAATGACTTGGTCCTTATGCATTACACATTTAGTCTCAAATAAGTAAAACAGGTATAGAAGAAGATAATCACCCTTCATGTGCAAGAATGCGACACAAATTGCACAAGTCAGATTTTGGAAGCTGCAAGAAGATTTCAAGTCGATTAACGGTATTTTTTAAACTTGAAGATGGCACATCATCACTTGACTTTAGGTTCTTCTCCAAACTAGGCCTTTGTTTGAAACTCAAATTTTCACTTATGTCATCAGTAGTTCCAGATGCCAACTGTGTTTCAAAAAATCCCACACCTTGTCCGAAGCATGGTTCACAATCAATTTCTGAGACAGCATTGCTTACCACTACTTGAAGCAAGCACATGACCTGAAACAAAAATTAATGAGCAATACGTTCAGGTACAGTTTCAATAGAAATTTGACACTCTAACTTAAGCTTGTATGTACCTGCTCGAGATGTGCATTGCTGCGCAAAAATAAAGGTCTGTCCAAAAGCTTCAGAAGTAATATTATAGGTACAAACCCACTGGCTGAAGTTCGCATGATATCAAGGGGAGCATTTGTTTCAAGAGTCTTCTCTTTACCTTTCTCCCATTGATTTGATGAATACACAATTGAAGCAGGTCCAACAGTTGAAGGATCAAAGTAGAAAAGTGTGCTTGCAAAATGCACATGATTTTTAGCCAGATATGTCAGAATTTCAAGAAGCCGGCGTGACACTAAAGGGGGAAGACCTTACGTGAAAAAGGAAGACTATACTTAATAAAGAACACAAAAGCAACAGTAGAGAACAATGTAAATCAGAAGACAGTACCATCAACGTGTTGTGGTTGACCATAAACGACATCCCACCGACATCCATAAAGCCGTTGGGAAGCTGAACAAATTGATTGTGCAGACCCTTCAGCTTCAAGCCTTACCATATCAACTAGCAGGCCAACCAGAATACTGCAGGTGACACCATGTGCACATAGGTTCAGCAGTAGTCTTTGAAGAAGGCCTTTGCTGAGGGGCTGACACGTAGTAAAAAATAACATAATCAGTTACATATAAATGTATCTAAAATTTAGCCAAAATAAGCAAGTAGCAATTAGATATGTCAAAATTACTACCAACTTTCTATTGAAATTTTAGCCACTGCTATTATTTCTTTTCTTTTTCTTTCAAAAAAAAATTATTCTAGAGATGACTCACTTTCAGGCAACCCCAAATATACCTCCTAACTCAGTAATCAAAACAAGGAAAACATTGAAAATGGAAAGCCACAACATTTCCATTGATCCAGCAGATCTCAATGCTAGTTGCCTTCCTACTCAATCTTAAAGGAGCAAATATCAGTCTTGAGTTTATCATAAGATGAAAAACAGTATAGAGTATACGATCATGTTTATTTACTATAAAATACCACAATAAAAGATTCTCCATGAGTTGATTGTCCATATTCCAAGTATAAACCAGAATGACATAGTTTAGCATCATGGTTCAAAACATTGGTCCGTGGTGATAAGCTCGGATAAAACATCACATTCCACCCACAAATCTACCCATGGAATGCATCTAAGACACGAGACATGAGACACGTCCACACCTCTTCGGCTTTTTCTGCTATCATTCATCTATGTGAGTGGCTTCTACTGAATTTCAAGGGCAAAGTGATTTGTAAGACCAAGACACAATAGGTGGTGATGGGTAGAAAATGTTGTCTTAATAAAAGAGTCTTCTTCAACCCACTGAAACACAAAGGTTCCGAACTAGAAATCAACTTGGACAAGCTGTGTCACTATTTCTGTAGTCGGACCATTGGGTCCATTGGTTGAGTTGCATATCAACAAGAATATTGGCTTGATCAAAATATTGGCTTGATCAAGCCCATGGGTCGAACCAGTCTAAGTTGAACCACATATCTATTAAGTTTTATTTTAAAGATATATTAAAAAATTTAAATGTGTTATATTCCTTTAATATTGGAAAACTATTATCTAATTGTTTGGTACAAGAATGACTAAACTCAACGAAAAAATCATAATTTTTTTTCCACTTGCATCATCCTTCTAGTCATTTTTTTTGCTAGAGCAAGTGTAGACAATAGATAAAAAATAAGATTAAAATACAGAATAATTATACAAGTGCCACAAATAGAAAGCAAACAAGTACTGCCAAATAATCTGTAAAAAAGTACATCTAGGGATATAAGGATTGCTAGAAAAGAATGTCACAATTACAAAGTTCATCTCATTTAGAGGCTTGTTCGACAATTTTCAAGTTAAGAAATGCTAGCTATATCTCAAAATCATTCAAGTCTCATGATAAAAAAACATTCAAGTCATGGGAGCAAAAGATTTCTTGAAATGAATAGATCATAGATATTTACTACTAATAATATTACAAAGTTCTCATTTCCATCACAAGATTCCAATTTTAAGTGAGTTGTGACTCAATACCACCAGCTAGCCAAAGAATCTCCATTAAATCCCGACATGGTAACCTGACCACAATTGCAAATCACCAAAACAATCCTAGCCCATACTTTCAATTGATGCCACCCTTTGATCCATGCTTGGCCAAATCAATCACCCTCCCCCATTTCGCTTTCATTTAGGCCTTCTAAGAGTGATCACCCAAAACCTCTCCCTTAACAAGATGCAAAGCTGCAAAGGTGGGGTTGACAAATGAATAAAGGGAGAGGAGCATAAGAAAAAAGATCAAAGAGATTAACCAATTAGGACAAGTAGAATTGAGGAAAGAGGGCCAATGGAGGGAGGTGGGCCGACCTCAAAAAAGAGTCTAAAGAGGCAAAGATTGTTGGTGCAATCATGCTCCAATTTGATTGTGTCACACAAAGGTGCTTTGATGTTTGGTTGTACGCTTAGTCAAATGTATGCTTGACTTAAGTATTTAAATTAAGACAATGTGTTAAGCTTATATAGTCAAAGTTGACTTGATAGTTGACAAACAAAGAAATCTTTAAGTAAGTTAAGGTTGACTAAACACTTGGTGATGGTTGAAGTCTTGGAGGTAAGGCTCCATAGCATGTGGAAGTCCTAGAGGCAAAGCTTCTTGGCGAGTTGAAGTCCCAAAGGCAAGGCCTCTCAGCAAGTGGAATTCCCAAAGGCAAGGTTTTTGGCAAGTTGAAGCCCTAGAGGCAAAGCCTCTTCGCAAGTGCAAGTCCCGGAGGCAAAGCATCCTCGCAAGTAAAAGTCCTAGAGGCCAGGCCTCTTGGCAAGTGGAAGCCACGGAGGCAATGCTTCATGGCAAGTGCAAGTCCCGAAAGCAAGGCCTCTTGGCAAGTAGAAGCCTCAAAGGCAAGGCTTCTTGGCATAGAAGATCCGAAAGTGAAGCTACTAAGCACATGAAGTCCCAGAAGCATGAGCTCTTGGCGGTAACATCAAGTGAAGTTGAGAGTCGAGTGCACCTATATGAGGTGTTACGAGTGACACTAAGGGATTCAATAAATAGGTTGAGTTAAGTATTAAGTTGTCTTAAGAATTGTTTTACAATCGATTAGAACTTGAGTTGACCCGTTGGTCAACTTAGGATAATTCAATATTTCTATGTCTTTATTTTAGGGATTGAAGTATATTCGGTCAATAGTCAGGTGATGGTTAACATGAGTCGGCTATTTCATAGCACATAGGATTAATGACCTCACAAATCCTAGAGAATGCTTATGTACAAGCTATGTGCATATAGCTCAATGATCATGATCAAAAATTATTTTTAAAATGTCCATTTAAAATAAAATAGTTTTAGAAAATTCTAGTTGAACATATATATCCATTGAAGTTTTTCAAAATCAAATAGATATAAAGTTTAGATTAAAACACTAAGGGTTTCAAGGATCTTCAATTTTGTGTTAATCTTTAAAGAATAATTATTTTCATAGAGAAATCTTTTACATGAATAAAGTCTATACAAAATTTTGTATTTTCAAATTTAAATGTTGGAAAGCATAGAACTCAATCGACGGAATCTTGTGAGCAGTCACTTGACTGAAAGGCTACTTCAATATCTATCTGAAACTCTAGTTTCTTCACCAAGTTTTCATTTAATCCTTAAGTCGATCAAACTCTTAGGTGATTATTAGAATTAAGGTTTATAAATTCTAGGAGTTAATGTTAGTGCAAATTGAAGTTTTTAAAGAGGAGAGTGGGAAAAGGGAGGAGCTTTAGTTCTTTATAGAAAAGAACCATTGAGAAAATAATTTCACTAGCCCGGTGCACGAAGCTCCCTCCAGTGTCGGGTCGCGGGGAAGGGTCGGACCATATTAGATCTATTATATGCAGCCTACATTAGATCTATTGTACATAGTTTTACCTTGCATTCTGTGACTCGAACCTGTGACCTCAAGGTCACATGGCAGCAACTTTACAGTTGCACCAAGGCTACCCTAGAAACTAATTTCACTAGGCTTAAGGAAAATGATTTTTTAAGGGAGCACTTGTTTATGATATTAACAAGTGGTCTAATATTTTAAGGTTGAAACATAGTGAAAAAGTAAGTGGGAGGCAAAATTCAAGGTTGAATTTTTTGCTGATGAAGAGAGAAACTTATGTATGTGATTTCCATATTTTAATCTAGTATCAAATCTTCTCAACAAGTGCTATAGTTGTATTTTTTTGATATCTCATCTTGTTAAAAATACACTTAGTATCATGGAAATTCGGTTGAATTTAGATACTTAGATGAGTATCATGTAAAGCTCACGGTTGAGAATTGGAACCACCTTTCAAGTTGAAGAAATTGAACCCTTTTGGGGTGAAAGGAGAAGAAATTTAAATGATGATTTTGATGTATGTCAAACTTAAGAATCATAACTTAAATTTGACATTAATTTTAAGAGAAATGAGATTTTAAATGTTTTCTTTTATCTATATTGATAACTAACATTTTGGCACAATATCTTGGCTCTTATATTTGATATTTTTTATCCTCTCGTATGGTTAATTGTTGATTAATATCATATTTTACGAATTGGGATCTATTTAGAGCCTTGATGCAATTTTTCCTATATTTTTTGGAATTTTATCTAAAAATGTGTATCTTGTTTTGTAGGGAAGCGATCTAGAGCAATTTGGGCCTTTGATGAAGATCTAGAGCATCCAAATCATCCATCCTGATCTGAAGCTATCTGGGCCCTTGATGGAGATCTGGAGCCATCTAAATCATGCATTTAGATCGGGAGCATCTGGACTGTCCATGGAGATCATCACCATCAAAGCAAAAGAGAGCCCTCATCCGTTGATCAAGATCAAGCCATCCAAGGGTTGAGGGGCCATCCAAGCACAAGAGAGCCCTCATCCGTTGATCGAAATCCAAGGAATCCAATGATTCATTCTTCACCCAAGAAGTGGAGCTCCAATTCAATGTGGATCCAAATGCAAGCAAGCCCAATCCATCCAAGAAAGAAGGGAGCCCAACTCATCCAAAAAGACCAATCTCAAAAGCCCAATTTCACTTCCTAATGGATCCGGATCCCCCTGTCTTCTCATCTCAAAACCCGAATCTGCATCCACTTTCTCTCCTCAAACCTGATCCATTAAGAAGGTACAGTAACCCTTCATCCCAAAATGGCAAGAGAGAGAACTCTCCTTCGTCAAGCTCTCGACGTTGCTGCATCCATCCTCCATCGGCTAGCAGTTGCATCCCTCCTCCACCACCGGCCGGCCAATCCTTCCATCTCCACCACACTCTCCTCTCCCGATTGGCGCCACCACCACCCCCTTCATTCCATCCGACACCCAAGCTCCACCACCACCGAAATCTTCTTCCCTTTCATCCATCTGGCCGGCCCATCCTTCCGTCTCCACCACACTCTCCTCCTCTCCCGATTGGGAGAGGTGGCGCGGCCACCACCCCTTCATTCCATCCAACGCCCAAGCTCCACCACCACCGGAATCTTCTTCCCTTTCATCCATCCGGCCGGCCATCTTCCTCTTCGGATTTGAAGAGGAGATCCGGCAACCACTCATCATCTTCCTCTTCCAATTGGGAGAGGAGAGCTCATCTCACGCCACCTCCCTTGGGAGTCTCGGATCCGAGGCTTCTCGACCTTCTCCGGCCACACTCCACCTCTCCTCTTCGGTTTTGAAGAGGAGAGTACATCTCCATTCCATCCGGCAGCCCTCAGCCCCTCTCCTCTTCGGTTTCAAAGAGGAGAGTTCACTTCTCCTCTTCGGTTTCGAAGAGGAGAATCCGCTCCTCTTTCCGCAGCGAGTTCCGGGATTCCGGAGCTCAATCTGTAGCTACTTTTCTTTCCGGATACGGAGGGGACAGTCCACCTTCATCCGCCGTCCGGTATCCATCGGAGAGCTAGGGATTCCAAGCTCTTCCGCACCACTCACCCTTCCGGATCCGGAGGGGGCAGCATCATCAATTTCCAGAGCTCGTCACATGTCATCCATTCCGATCGAGGGAGAAGCGTCCGTTCGCAAGCTTGAGTTCATTCGTCCAATGTGTTGGGAGACGACCCAAGTCATCCCTATGCTACATTAGCATAGAGAGGTTTGGTATTTAATTTGTTTGATACCGTATCACAACAATACGGTCTATCATATATCAAAGGGGAGAAGCGAAGTATTTAAGTTAGAAATGTTTACTTAACCTTGACATAAAAAACATAATTAAAATGATTTGGATTGCCCTAATTTAAAATCTATTTTCAAACATCAAAAAGGAAAAGAGGTAGATTGTTAGTGCAATGATGCTCTTGCTTGGTCCTATTATACCAAGGTTTTTTTATGTGTTGTACACTTGGTCAAAAGTGTTTAAGTTAGGATAATGTGTTGAGCATATATGGTGGGTCAAGTAGGTCAATATCGAATAGATACATGACAATGGATGAAATCTAAGTTAGTCAATGTTGACTAGACACTTAACAGTTGAGAAGTCTAATAGGTGTTGGCATAGAAAAAGTCCAACAAGTGGTGGCAATGGTTAAAGTTTTGGAGGCAAGGCCTTTTGGCAAATGGAAGTCCTGGAGGCAAATCTTATTGGCAAGTTAAAGTCTCAGAAGCAAGGCCTCTTGGTAAGTATAAATCCTAGAGGTATGGCTTCTTGGTAACTTGAAGTCCCGAAGGCAAGGCCTCTTGGTAAGCTGAAGTTCTGAAAGCAAGGTTTCTTGGCATAGATGAAGCAAGGCTTATTAACACGTAAAATTCTGGTAGCACGACCTCTTGGCAGGTAATTTGCAGTGAAGTTGAGAATAAGTGCACTTGTATGAAGGATTACAGTTGGGACTAGACTTGGGAAAAGATTCAGGCCTCAAGAATGGTCTAAGTCGAGTATTCCACTGATTGAAAGTGTTTTTCAGTCAACTAGAACTTGACTAGAATGTATTTGTGTTTCTGCTCCAAGGCTTTGACTACAAATGAAAGCAAGTAAGCAAGTAAAAGCAATTTCAAAGAAGAATTTCATCTTATATCCTTTATTTATTATAATTTTTATTAGTTATCTTTATATTGTCTTATTTTGTTGTTTGTAAGCTCATATTTAAAGAGGTTTCTTAACCTCCGAAAGGCATGCAAGAAGGAGAAAAAAATAAAGGGGTTCTAGGTGTTCTGGGACTGTCTCATTGACGAGTCGTAGGTCATATAGTAGGTATCAGTGGTTTCGAACTACATAAGGAGTAAGTGTTAGCATTATTTCTTGTTTTATGTCCTGTATTTGATATTCCATAGCATATTACCTTGATTGCAATCATGAACAAGCAAAACGAAGCAATCAGCTATTCACATCCCTCCCTCTAGCCTCTAGCCTTACCATGTATTCAACAAAGACTTACCTATACCTCTCACATTTACTAGAACATGGTTAGTAGGCAAACTTGGATTCCCAATGGGTTGACAGGATTTTATGGTTTTGAATTTTTTTTAGCAAAAATATTTAGTTTCAAAAAGGATAAACTTACATTTTGTATATTTCATAATATATAAGGTTACTTTTGGACATTGTTTACCTAATGAAACAATCGTGGTTTTTCATAAAAGATTGAAAACTCAAGTTGTGGTAGAGTTTTAGTGTTGAACTAAGATGATTAAAACTACAGAGTTTTGATACTATATTAAAATGTTGACACATGGTGTTAGTGATGAATTGGAAGTGGAGGGAGGGAAGAGATGAAGAAGAAGAAAAGACAATGGGAGCAAGGTTCAAAACTATCATTACAGTGTTGGAGTTTTGGCTCCTGCATTTTAGCAATATGGTTTAAGTTAGATGTGACTTGTGGTTTGATATATGTATTTAGTGTGCAAGTAGTTAACACTTTTCCATTAGAGATTGCATATGGAGCTCGTGGGGCTTGTTAACTAGTGACGCCAAGTTGTTGACGTGGCGATCATGGATATTGCGTGCTTAGTGGAGTGAGGAGTCTGATGGACTTGATGGGATTAAGTTGTTGGACAGAGTCATGGACTCCTAAACTTGAGAGCTTGGCTTAACTTGTCACATTAGAGATCAATGAGGAGCTCAGTGAAAAGAGATGAAGGCTTGTATCGAGTTATTGCAGTAGGAAATTGACAAGGAGAACAGTGGACTCAATGAACTTACATCCTAATTATGAGAGTCATGAGAGGTTGTAATGTTAGGTAGTTAATAATATTATGTTTGCCTAGTTAGTGGGTAAACTACCTAGGGCTTGGTTGTGAAGCCTTGGTCTCATATTTCGTCAAGTAGCTTGAGTCCCAATCTTTGTGTAGGTTTATAATGGTGTGTTAATCAAGTGAAGGAGAACAACTAAGATTTCTAGTCAACTGAATATGACAATCAATCAAATCAACTGATTAGCTAATTGGGCAGAAGGTTTAAATAACCGGAGGCTTGAGTAGTAGACTGGAAACAATTACCAATACAATGACAATATAGTTGTTGTCATCCAACGATCAATTGTGTGCATCAAGTCGACTAAAGGCTTCTTTCAATCGAGTAGAGGCATCCTAATGTGATCCTTTGGAGAGCTTTGAATGCAAGAACTTGAGGGCACAATAACCTTATCATTTAAATCATTTTCTCCAATGCTCATACTGATCAAGTACTCAAAAAGGATCTAAGAGCTTAGATTAGGTTGAAGGTGTCATTTGCATCAAGCTCTTGGCATTTTCCTCTCTCCCTTTCCTTTGATTTCATTATTTAGAGAGGTGAGGTTTATTTCGAGAGAAATTCCTATTAATGATTAAGCTTGTGATAGCTTATGAAATCTCATTGGCTGAGTTTTGGTGTATTGTTATTTATAGAGGTTTACCAAAGTTAGCTTTTGTGAAGAGGTGGTAATGGTGGATCTATTTAGGGATGACACATTGAGCGCATCATAGGTTGTAGAGTAGAAGCAGAGTTTCCAAAACACATAAAATTATTGTGTTACAGTCCTGCATATTGTTTATCTATCATTTCCACTACCTATATTTTTGACACTAATCATTTGTTATTGTTGTTTTTGTGCGGCGAATCACAAAAACTTAAGTCTGTTGTTTATTCATCTCATCTAGCCAAACCTTCACATCCTAACAGTTTTTGCTGTGCTACAAACTATGCAGATTTTGATTGTCTAATCTGCACTAAAAAATCTCTGTGCTTGCGATTTGTGAATCTCTAATCTGAACAAATTGTGTGGATATTTTCCAGGATCAGAAACTATTTTTTCCAATATGAGAATATTTGATGCTATGGGCTGTAGGCGCTTATGAAAATGGACCTTTGATATTTTTTTTCTTTGAGTTCTTTAGTATTGTGCAAATTCTCCCTCCTTTTGTTACTTGACGTGAGATCATCTCTTGTGCAGGGAAGGTTGAGTAGAGATTATGGTTTGAAATCTCAGGCTGAATTTGGGTTTCAGTTCAAGCCTACTGAGGCATTCTAGTCATGTTATGTCTTGGTGTTGATGGGTGTGCCAAGAACTAACCTTAATGGAGGAAACATAGGAGAAAAGTAAATACCAAAGGAAGAAGAAGCAGCCACTCAAGTCTTGGGAACTCACGAACCATAAGCAAAGCCATCCCCGTCTTAAGACCTCACAAACCATAAATGAAGTTGTTGTCTCAAACCTTGCAGAAGCCTCACAAAAGTCATTACCATCTCCCAGAAGCCTTGCAGATCTTGCATGGAATCATTGTCAACCTTGCATGGATTTGTGGTCATCTTAAGACCTTATGAAAGCTTTCAAAATCATCACCCATATCACAAAGTGTTGCCAAAGTCTGAGTGTCATCTCAAGCCTACTGCATGTGTCGATTGGTTACAGGAACAAAAGAATTGCCAAGCTAACCAACACCGAATGAAATTCTAATCCATCCATGGTTGAGATTTACTAAAAGTACACCAATTTGCCATTGTGTCAGATTATTTCAGTTCGACCATTAGACCACGTCAATTTTAAACCTGTGGTTTCATTTTCGTTCAAGTTAATCCACCAACACATTCGGGTTTTGATTCGTTCAACTCCTCTAGCTTCGTCTTCTTCCATAGGCTATGTCGAGGCATGACCTCCTCCTTTTTCTACTTCTTTTCATCAGAGTTCACAAATTTGCTGATAAACTAGGATTTGGATTAGTCCAACTGTTTCTTCAACTTCATCTTCTTCCATGTGCTATGTTGAGACACAATCCAATGCTCCTCACATGAACCAAACTCCTCTATGTAAGTAGCCTTCGACCACCGGCCATCAGCACCGCGTATCAATATGTCAACATGGCATCAAAATAGTATTAGTCTGTCCAAGGATTGAAAACTCTAGCTTGAAATTATACTTAAAAACCTTGGTTAGCATCACGTTGAATGCAGCACACTAATATCATCCTATAATAAAAAATGTCCATTGAGGTTGTGAGATCATGAAAGTTCCATAACCACCATCAAATGTGCAGGATGAAATTTACTCATTAAGGATGATATAACTTATTTAAATATTAAGGATGATATAACATATTTAAATTTCAGGCATTAAGTGCACCTACCATACATATGGAAATCAAAATATCAATCACCATTAAACATAGAAATGCATAATGATTTCACCCTATAGTAGAAATGTCTGATGAGGTTTGAGATGATGAAAATTCCAAAGGATCTAACCACCATTAAATATGCAGGAGGATATAATATTCAAATTTTAGTCATTCAGTGGTCCAACCATGCATAGCGAAATCCAAATATCAGTATCGCCATTAAATTCATTGTCAGGTATCATCTTTAACTACAAAATGTATTTTAATGAAGAGGAAGAGAAGTACCTGAGCTAATCTCAATAGACGAATAAGAGCCTTTAGAGCACTTTCATCAACAAGAGGCAGCCCTTCAATTTCTTTGCTCTTTGAAGTGCTTGGATTTGTAGATAGAATCCTTCGGTCAATTGTTACACCCACTCCTCTATCCATTACTGTTTGCCTATTAACTGTTATTCTCCTGCCATCATGCCTATGGTTGCCTCCAAAGAGGGTGTTTCGGTAGTGATACCGATTGTTTCGTCTATCTCTGAGCATTTGTGCCTCAGCAACCAAAGCTGGAGGTAGCCTGGACAAAACTGCTTCAGGAGAGGTCAAAAGTACCTGGATAGAAAAAGTAGAGAATAAGGAGTTCTGTTGTGGAACACAAATTATAAGTCATAAAACGACACCTCTTCACGCAGTTCAGGAGGGAAAGTAGCTATAATGGATGCATTGTCCATTTCAACTGGTAGCCCCTCAGCTTGCTCAAGTTGTAAGTTTTGTTGTGCTCGTTGTTGAGCCAAAACTTCAGCTTGAATATCTGGAGGAAGAGCAGCTAAAAATTCAGGATCTATTTCTTCAGTAGGTGGTGGACCATAATTTGTAGCTTGGGTAGCTTGTGTGGGCCTTGTATCTTGCTGTGAAGCTAGAACTTCAGCACGTAGATCCTCTGGAAGTGCCTCAAGAAATGTAGGATCAATTGCATTGGCACCGAAAGCCTCATTGCTATCTAGTTGATCAGCCTGATTAGTTTGTTCAGTAACTTGTATGATTTGAGGAACAAATAACTCATCTCTGTTTGGCAATAGATCAATGTTCTGATTCTGAACTGTATTGACAGAGTTCGTATGAGCTTCAGTACTTCCAGGAGAAGAACCAGCATGATTATTAATAGATTCTTGCACGCCGGAGATAGGGATACCACCTTCATTGTAGACTCCTGTACCAAGAAGATTATCAAATATTTCGGTGTCAATTCGAAGTTGGCTATTCATAATTGGCAAGAAAGAGGAATCAACTTCAGGTATAGTATCCATCCTTGCAATTCTAGGGATAGATTCAACTTCAAAATTAATTTGAGTATTATCTGTGACATTCAGGTTATCAGGAGTTTGCTTCCTCGTTTCAGATGCCCCTTGATGCCTATCCTCCATAGTGGCAGCCTGCTGAACAGCCACTGTTTCATCTGACAAACTTGGAGGACAAGAACAACCTTCAAGAGGAAAATTCAGATGTTGATTAACTGAAGTACTGCTAGGAACTTGAAATTGATTGTTGGTTGGTTCAGCAGTAAGTTCAATTGCTTCATCTGCTTGGGCATTAACAGGCAGTGTTGGTAATTGTTGATTAGCTGAGTTTTCATCCACAGATTTTTCTTTAGTTTGGGAGTTAATGACAAACATTGTTGCACGCATGTGAGTCAGAAATTGGTCTTCTACTGCTTGAGCCATTGCAGAAGCATGACTCCCTACTTGAGGCTGGCCATCATCAGTCCAACGGCTATCACCAAGCCCCCTTCTTCCAGAAACATGGCCAGAGTTCATTCCATGTGAAAAATTAATTAAATGTGATCGGGCATCACCATCCAAATGGTCGTCAAAAATAGGAGCTACAGAAGCATGCTGAGATGGCACTGTAGTACCAAATATGTTGAGATGGGATGAACCAAGACCTGCAAAGGATGAGGTTAAATTTCTTGAAGAGCTTCCATTTGTAGACCATGATGAGGTAAACAGGTCCCCAGAACCTGGTGGTCTCACAAGTAGAGAGTGTTGAAATGCAGATGCATCAAGCCTAGAAATCTCAAAAGTCCTGCTACTACTTTGACGGTTGTGTCCTATACTAAATGGACGATGAAGGTGATATAAATCATCAGAATCAAAACCCTCAAAATAATCCTCAGCAATGTCAATGAGAGCATTTGAATCAGCAGGTGCTCTAAGAAGACGCATATGATTTAAACCTGTCAAACCTTCCCTCCACCTAACTTCTATAACGGGATTATCAGGAAAATGGTCATCTTCCCTGTTAAACTCATCATCCATAAGGTTATCATTATCATCATGATCTTCCACATCAGTATCTGCTAAAGACATGGCAGCACCTTCCTCTGCTACATCCTCTTCTTCATCTTGATCATCATCTTCCTCGTCATCCTCAATGTCTTCACCAATATTCTCATCATCTTCATCACCTGTGTCATCAATATTCTGGTCAGCAACCTGATAAGTCAATTCAACCTCATTTGTATTAGGTGTTACACCACCTTCATCCATCTCCTCATGCATGAACACAAGCTCATCATTGGCAGGTGGATTGATTGTTTGATTCTCTAGATTTGCTCTAGTATTTTGCACAATAGATACATCTTGAACATCATGACTCCTCTCGCTATGAGAAGATTCATTTGGAAACAGATCAGCACTTCGATTGGCATTCATGTCATCATAATTTCCTTGTTGGTCATGGTGAACATTATCAGTTGCTGCAGTACTCTGATCACCAGCTCCCGGTGCCAATGTTGATATTTTCTTAGTATGTCCATCCAACTTCAGAACTTGATCAGTATTGGCAGCCCTTGTGAGATTTTCCAAACACTTGACTATCAAATTTACAACCTTCGGAGCATTTGGATGATCCAGATCAATCACCTGAAGCATGCAAGAAAGGTAACGAACTGTTCCTCCATCTATCATGGCTTTTACAATATCAGGTGAACATCCAGGGCCAGGTACATTGCTAGAAGAATTTCTAGATAAGATGGAATTTATCAACTCCACAAAAGTCAGGATCATTTTATCAGGAATCAAAAATGATTTAGAGGAATCTTCCTCTTCATTAATAAATGATGAAAATGTTTTCAATATTTCAATAATAAGTCGCCTGCGGCCCTCAGTAGACCTACCACAAAGCACTACTAAAAAACATGATGCTTTTTCAGACAGTTTATCATTCAGTTCATCTGAGGCTCCGGATGATTTTTCAGAAGCTAGTGGAAGTAGATGATGCAAAATATGATGCAGTAATGCACTATGACCTGAGGCACCTAATTGACCACAACAACCTTGCAATTGGACTGTCTCTACATCACGTTTTAATATTACTCCTGCAGCATGAGTATACATGAGAAGAATATCAGTCAACAACTTCAGCACAAATGTCATCTTAGAAAGCCATGCAGATCTTTCAGGTAGATTTTCTTCCATTCCTACGGTTTCACCAACTTTTGATTTGCCTTTCTCTTGTACTGCATGCTTATCTGTTCGCACAGGGCTGGAGGACCTAGCAACTTCTTCTGACTTCTCTGGTAATGGATGGCTTAAAACAATTTCCAAAAGTTGTTCAATAACTTTAGAAATGTTTGCGGGAAACCTCTTATGATTCCTAGAACATTTGCCTGGTATATCCTGTAGCTTATTGTCAGGCATCCGAATAGACTCTGTGGAGACAAGTCCAGTATCAGTACCAGAAGCTCTTAGTTTGTCCTTATCTTTTTCTTTTTCCTTCTTCAGGACAATATTTGTTCTTCCACCTGATGACTCTATTTGGCAAACTGCGGCTGCAGCTCTCATAAAAACAGCAGGATCTCGGGTAAGTAAAGATGCCATGGATGTTAAAAACAATCGAGGGGAAAAACGACCAGCATGACCTGTTAGACTCTGCCTCATCTCCAATTCCATTGCAGTTTGAAGAGTCTGAGGGTCTTCAATGAGATGTCGGACAATAACAGACACCAAACTGTCAAATCCAGGAAAGGAACAGGATTTTGGAAGATTAAGAAGTGCAGCCAAACCTCCACTTTCAAGAAACTGGTTTGCCAATGTATGTGTTTTAGTCAACCGTACAGACAACTGTAGGACAGCTCGCAAAAGAATTTCTGGAACATGCTGTTTAATGAATCCACAGGTGATAGACAATGCTTTTTGACTTTCCTCAACAGTGAGAAAACCAGTAGACTTTCCAAATATTCTTTCAAAAGCATCAATAGATTCTTTCTCATGGCCATCTACTGTTCCGCTATTGTCAGTAATTGATGGTAAATTTGCTAAAGTAATTTCTGCTCCACATAAATCAGTTGAAGATTTACCAGCCCCAACAGCCATTCCAGAAATAAATTTGGGTTTCAACTGGACCAAACTATCAATTATAAGCAGCAAAGAAGTTGCAGTTTTTGTTGTAGAAGCCTCATATTTAGACTCATGCCCATATTTAAAGTTGGATAATACATCTAATGCAAAGGAAATGAGACCACTTGCTGCAGCTGCCTCCTTAGTACTACTTTCCTCATGAAGTAGCAATGCCAATATATGAGAAAGTGAACAAAGTGCAGTTGTATCCTTTGAAAGATCTGAGGGACAAAGCTTAAGCTGCTGAATAAGAAAGCGAATCACCATCAGACAATCTTCCCCATTCTTTCTGCGACAGAGTGCTAGAAATAGATCTGTTAATGAAAAGACCAAATCATCAGTCCATTTAAACAACTTGACTGACACAGCAAGAATATCATCAACAGGAGGTGCCTCCCGCATAGTCTCAACATAGGCATTTATTGACATGACATTGCTGTCTTCTTTAGATGATTCAAATGTGTTCCCCAGTGACAGAGCAAGTGCCTGTGCCAACTGCACATCCTCCTGAACATATTCCTCAGGGTGGCTGAATAGCCAATCAGTTGCCATTTCAACACTATTTGCACCCACACTCCTCAAAGATTCCTCAGCACGAGTTCGAGTAAAACCCATCTCAACTATAGTGGAAATAGTTGTTTCATCAAGTGGACTGGTAAATCTTCCTTTAGTAGCTCCTGTGGCATCGCTGCGACCATGCTTCAGATCTCCAACCCCCAAGTATATGTAAGTCAGTACAGAGTTCACAGAGGTAATAAATGATGGGCTGCAATTTGGGAACTGAGGGTGGTTCCATATAGGAAGTATCACATCTAATACTTGCGATTGCAGTATACGAACAAACAACTGAGGATCCTTAGGCACAGGAAAAAGACCAATTGACAACCCAGCTGCGGCAGGCTGAACAAGAAGCTGGGTATCAGAAGATGCATCCGAGGATAACAACAAAGATGAATTGACATAATATTCAAGTAAGCAGCAGTATGTTTGCAGTGTATCCAGTAGCCATGATCTATGAGATGCTTTCTCAACAATAGTGTTCTCCTGACCTAGCCTCGAAGCTGGAACTGTGAAAGGCATTGCCCACAGCAGCTGGCTTGTGGCCTCAAATGTAGTTAGAAGCTCTTTGAATGTACCATTAACATAAAAGCTGTTCACTAGTGAAGAATTACATGTGCGGCGCCTATCCACAGTTATAGCAGCCATGTCTTCCACAACTTTTCCAAGATAACGACATTTTACTGATAATGTTAATTCAAGGTCAAGTGTGGTATGTCCTGGACAACAAAGAGCATCATGAAAAAATTTTGCAACAGTTGCCACAAGATTCGTAGGATCTAGAGAACTTGAATCCCTCCGATGAGCAGATAATCCTTTCACAATGACAGCAAGGAAAGAACGTATTCCGATGCTAAGTTTTCTCAGAAGTTCAAGTACAAGAACTTCAACACTTCTGCTTCTAACCTCTTGCATATGGGAATTTTCTAATGTGCTAGAAGACCCTTTTGAATCTGACAGTGGCAGGTCTAGCTGCCTAGGAATCCTGTCACCACGTCCACGTAAAAGTGAATGACGATTATAACGGTGCATAGATCCAGAAGAGTGATGGATGGATGCTAGATCGTGTTCAGTTCTCCAATGACTACGAGCTGCTAAACTGCCCCTAATTGAAAAGGAGTTGGAATAACGAGAGACTTGTACAAGGTTTCCATCATCATCGATATCCCTTCCAGCAATTTCGGTCACTGAAGTGTCTATATTACCATCCTCCTGAATAGGAGCACCTTTAACATCAGATGAGCCACTACATAAAGATATCTGCCAAACAATTTCCTTGTAAGTCATAGCAAGCTTTTTAAAGATATCAGCATCTGCAGATCCCAACTCTGATATCATATTTGGGGATCCCTTCAAAAGAAGAGCAGAAAGAGTAAAAAGCCCCACAAGGCAAGAAAGACACTTCAAAACTTCTTTCTGCTTTAGATTTTCGATTTCCACAAGCTTGGTTTCAGATACCGAACTCAACAGTTCATTGGTCAGTTTAAGATGTTCCCTCATAAATGAAAAGACAGCCATACCCAAAGAAGAAGAATTTTGAGCTGAACATTTTTTAAAGGCATTTGATATGGTCTGAGAGACAGCAATAGAAATAGGCACAATTTGCATTGTTAACAATTTAAGAAGGGATTCAATGCCCTTTTTTTCAATAAAAGCATTGATGGTATTAGCATTCTGAAGTACAGGTTCAAGAAGACGAGCAGCATTGGAAATATACTCTCGAAGAAATGACCCAGTAGATGACTCATTCATTTGATATGCATTCTCAGACTCAGATACATCTCCTTTGCCAAGGGAAGTAGACATGTTTTCTTCTAGGTCAATTTCCATTGGAATGTGCTTTGAAGAGCTCTGTGATTCTGAGAAAAATTCTGAAGATCCAATCCTTGAA
Organism: Hedychium gardnerianum; assembly: GCA_038050645.1. Classification (NCBI taxonomy): domain Eukaryota; kingdom Viridiplantae; phylum Streptophyta; class Magnoliopsida; order Zingiberales; family Zingiberaceae; genus Hedychium; species Hedychium gardnerianum. The sequence continues at coordinate 26,170 of JBBUKS010402742.1, forward strand.
ATCGTATTAAGAATATCAATGAGCACATCGACACCAGAAGCACGCAGCACTGATGAATGGCGCATCAATTCATCCAACCCGTTAGACAAGATTTCCAATGATTGTTCATTCAGTGCTCTCAAATATGATGCAGAAGTGAAGATCTTTGTAAGGCAGTTAAGTGCATTACGTTCTTTGACCATTTGAAGACCACTATTATTCAAACACAATGCATCTAAGCACTGGGGAATACAACTTACAGCTTCGCTAGAGTAAGGCACACCAATGTCAATAGCATCAATAAAAGCACTGGGTGCACCAGCTGCAGCAAGGACAGAAAAGCATGTTGGATCTTTATGTATAAGATCACTCATAACATTTGCAGCAAGCGAAAATATCCCACCACCAAATTCTTTAGCTCTCTTGAAAATTATGGACAAACATGTTGGTAAGATGTTCTCTTCAGATCCACCAACACGAGCAGAGTTTACAGGAACATAGGTTGCAAGTGAAATTGTACGAAGTAAAGCTTTAATGAGTGACCTTCTGTCATGCGTAATAATGCTTTCTGAAGAAAAAGGTTGCTTATCTAATTGAGACAGACTACTTATGATTTGTTTGCCCTTGCTATCATTCAATACTCTCTCTCCAGTGCCATTTGTTCCGCCTTCAACATGTGAAACTTCAATTTTAAGACGTGCAATGGCATCATCTAAACCCCCTAAATCTCTAAATAATGCTAAAGAGGGATTATGAAAATCCAAGAAACCTTCAATTACACGAACTGCCATACTAACAAGATGCAAGTGTTGGGTGTTAGTATCCTTGAAAAGGGGTAAAATACTGGGTATAAATCCTGCTTCTTGCAGAGCTAAAGAACCTGGAGTTGAAGAAACCAATAAAGAGACAAGAGCAAGCAGTGCTTCAGCAAAAAGAATAGAAAATCTCATGGAGCCATTAATAATCGAATCTACAGCTTTTTGCATAAGACTGGAAAGGGTCCCACGATGACCACCAGCAGATACAGAAGACAGAACCATAGGTTGGTAAGTTCGATCATGGTGGAGAGCAACCAATGATAGAATAGCCAAAATTCGAATTTTTTCAGGAATTCCATCTTCGTAACTTAATAAAGATAACAACTCACTGATAAACTCTGGTGCATTATTAAAAAATGTTGTCAAATCATCAGCATTGTTGCTTGATTGAACAAGAAGAATGAAGGCATACAAGCGAACTCGAATGAACTGATGTCGAGCTGTTAAAGAACAAAAGGCCTTGGCAAATCTCAATCTTGTCAATAGTGAAAAGCGTAGCTTCAGAGGTATACTGTAGTTCCTCACTAACTTCTGAATAATTTGGAGATCATCCTCATTGTTACTGTTGATGCTTGGAAGATGAATGACTTGCCACCCCTGTTTCGCATCTTCTGCACTACAAGATACATTTGATGACTCATCAGTTAAATAGAACTCAAAGTGAAGTGCAGAACCAACATCACAAGCTACTGGATCGCATGTATCTGGCAAAGAGCAAGCGATTAATCCAAGCCCATCTTCCTTCCCTCCCCAACCTTGCGAAAGAGCAAACAATTTAGATCTCAAAGAGGTATCTCGAATGGAGCACTTCCCTACTGTTTTTTTCAAGAATGCAGTCAGTGTTTGAAGGCTTGCTTCAACAACATCAGCATCAGTTGAAGCTAGGAGAAGGGATAAATGCTGCTGCACCATTTGTAAAATGAAAAGGAATAAGAAAGGCATGCATATTATGCAAGATAACTAGAAGAGATAGATGCTTCTGTAACATTTATAAAAATCAAAAAAGAGTGCAAAAATTATGCATGTGATGCAATAAGAAAATAATTCCTGTTCAAGGAATCAATTTTACGTGATCAGGGTATAAAGTATAATTGTAGCAAAGAACTAGTCGTTATTGTAGAAAAACAACAATAAATAGACACATACTTCAAATGAACTATAGAAGTACTTGTTTGTACAATTCTCCAAGATAACTCTCATAACATGGAGAATCTGAAGAACTGCATCCTTGGGAAATAATGGATCTGCATTAAGAAAATTATCTTCAATCTGCAAATCTTTTCTTGGCTTTGTGTACTTATCAAAAAATGAGTCAAAATGATTAAACAGATCGATCCAGTGATGAAAATCTCCCTGCAGAAAGTTAATATAGAAAGATATTAGAAAAATAGAATGTGAATTTAGAAAACATTGAAAAAGTGCAAGACGAACCTTATCAAACTCCCATACAAAGTCTTTTAATGTTTCTGCTATGTTCTCAAAAGCAGTAGAAGTGACTTTGTTAATGAAAAGTGTTATCCTTGGAGACTGCATCAGCAGCAAGAGAAAGTGTGTTAACAACAAACAAATGTAAGGCAGTAACCAACTATTAATCAGGACAGTAAAATGAAACACGAGTATGGGGTACATACACATCAGAACACTTGATTATATTCAAAAGTAGGAACAATAAGTTGCAAATTGACTTTCTTATAATCAAGGAAAGGGATAGAAAATTTTGTAAAGATTGCAAGGTCATCTCTAAAGAAAACTTAAATACCTAACATAGGTAGTGGTGTTAGATACACACCTCAAACATAGTATCAATAGAATGAAAACGTACATGGCTCCTCAGATCAAGCGGTCAAAGTTAAAGAATGGGAAGAAAAGAATGTATGAGCACAAGTATTAAAAGAAACACATAGCTGCTCAAATACGATGGGATAAGATGACATCAAATTTAAAAACGATAAGCAAGAGTCTACTCAGTGAGTCAAGGGGATGGCACTACCAAATAAGAAATATGAAATGAGGACATATAGTACAAAGACGGAAAAACGAACAACTTATAAATTTTTGTACACGTATAAGAACGAAGAGAAAAAAGTACACAGTAATCTAGAAAGGGGCCAAGAAAGTAGTGAGTGAAGTCAATAATGAAACTTTCGAACGCTTGTATCGATAGCTTGATACAACAAAGGGAGAAAAAACATCTATAGAATAACAAAAGCGAGAGAGAGGAAAACAAGGGACCTTATCAAATAAGATGCATTAAAGATTAATCCAATAAGATTCTAGCGAAGAATGAGAAAATAAAAGAGCGATGAAAGAAGTATTTTCTTTAACTTTTTAATAAAGATTTAGGTGATCAACTTAGTTTAAGAAATTTAAATAGGTCGGACGAGAATAAAAATTTACATTTTTATCAAAAATAATTCAATCTCAAAAGTAAAACAAACATTAAATTAAAAAAAAAATGCTTGGACTAGATGATATTCCAATAGAAGTATAGAAGTGCCTATCGAAATAGAATATTGAATAGCTTACAAAGTTATCAACCTGTTATTGAAACTGAAGAAAATGTTTGGTGAATGGAGCGTAAATACTTTAGTCCTCTATTATAAAAACAAAGAAGACGAATAAAATTGTACAAATTATAGAAGCATTAAAGCTAACAAATCATACCATGAAATTTTTTAAAAGAGTGATAAAAAAAAGATTAGGAAGAAGACCAAGATAACCGAAAATCAATTTGAATTCATGCTTTAAAAGTCGATGATAGAAGTTATATATCTACAAATGATTGAAAAGTATCGAGAAAAGAAATAAGGTTTACACATGATATTTATTAACCTAGAAAAGGTTAATTCTAAGAAATAAAGGTGTTTGCGTAGTGTATATTTAAATAATTAAAGATACGCATGAGAATGTAATAACAAGAGTAAAGACTCCACGCAAATTAACCAAAGTGTTTCCTATAAAGATAGGGTTACATCAGATTAACTCTAAGTTCATATCTTTTTGCATGAATTTACTGGACACATCCAAGACGCGTTTTCACGGTGCATATTATTTGCAGATGATATTATTTTAGTCTATGAGATACATGAAAAAGTAAATGCTAAGCTCGAATATTGTTAGAAAACGAAAAAAGTAAAAAAGTGTTAAGCTTGTAGAAGAATCCCTCAGGAAAAGGAAGAGAAAAGGAAAGGAATAAAGAAAGAAAAGAGGAAGGAAAAGAGAGGGAAAGAAAAAAAAGCGAACTAGTCTTGCGTAACTTCATGGCCGCAAGCAAGGCCGCCCATGACCGCGAGTAAACTCATGGCCGGGGGGGCGGTCAGCATCGTTGGGAGAGATTCGACGCAATGGAGGAAGGAATGTTCATTCTGTCCAGACGGATAAAAAATTATCTAAAAAAATAGTTAACAATCCATCCTTGCTCACGAAATAGTAGAAAATTTTCCACCGTGGAAAATTTACACCAATTTTTATTTTTTTCCCCTCCCAAGTAAACAAGAAGGTAGTAAGATAATTGTTAAAATAAGAGACAACTAAGTTATCATATTTGTTTTTGCAAAAGGATGAAGAGGTTGATAGAGATGTTTTACATAGATAGAAGTAGAATGGCTAAAATGGAGGGCGGTGTTCTTTATAATCGTAAGATACCTCTAAATCTTAAAGGGGAGTTTTACAAAATGATAGTTAGACATTATGTTATATGGAGCTAAATATTGGGCTATAAATCGAGCGCATGAGCGAAAAATGAGAGTCACAAAAATAAGGATGTTAAGAAATGATAAGAAAACAAGATGGAAAGGATAAGAAATGAAAACATTAGAAAGAAAATCGGCATCAAGGTTGCACCTATTGAGGGTAAACTTCTAGAGAGACGTGTTTGAGATGGTTTGGGCATGTATTTAGGCGACCAATAAAAGTCGTTAGGTGATGTGAGACCATGACAAATACACACATTAATCGAGAAAGAAATACCAAAGAAGACTTAGTTAACAATGATAAAACATGATAAATTCTATTTAAATATAAATGACAATATATAGCGTAAAAGGATCCAAACAGTTAACCTCACTTAGTGAAATAAAAGCTTGGTTAGTTGTTGCAAATAGAAAGATAGCATCCATATGAGTTGAAACAAAAGGATGAGGATACAAAACTTGAACGACATGTGATAATATAGTTGTGTAATTTTCATTGAAATTGTAGTTTAAAAAGATGATAGAACAATTATTTTGTCATATACTTGATAAATATATATTTTTCCCAATGATGACAATGAGAATGCTTTAACTATTGTGATGCTACACCATGATATCCAACAATCAATTTTAAATTTTAGTAAGACATGGATGCTTTCCTAACATAAGGCATGCCATTGAGAGTGCATTTTTGGCTAGTGATTTTATCCAACAAGAACTACCACCACTAAGTTTGCATTTAAGTGCCTATGTTACTTGGATGCAAGTAACCAACAAAGATATGCAACACCGTGGTTTCTAAAACTTTATTCACATGATCAGTAGGGAAATTGAATGTCCACTCTTTGCATTGCTAGTGTCGGACATGGGTATGAAGGTGTAGATTACGAGTCCACATATAAGTGCTAACTACTAAATGAAAATTCTATACAATGTAGGAGGTAACTTAGATTTTAAATGTCAAATGCCACACTAATAGTCAAAAGGTACAATATGCTTCTTGCTTGAATTTAATATGTATAAAGATATACATTTGACCAAGTTTGAAATCTTGAATTATATCAGAGTTTCTATCTTGACCAAAATGATACAATATACAATGATTGTCGATGCACTTTGTTAACAACGAATTAGAGGTGGAGGGAGAAAGTAGATGAAGAAGAAAAAGGAAAACAACTACATATTCATTTTTTACTTCAATGTAATTCATGTAACTTATATTCATATACTCTTCATCCACTTAACTTATTTTATTATAAATCTAAACCTATAGAAATAGTTAATTGAATTAAAATTTTAGAGAAATAAAGTATAAAAAAACAAACATTATTTGAATTTATCTTGATCCATATCATAGCATGTCAAGAGGTGCCAGAATAACATAATACTTATAGGCATACCACAGGAGAGATAACTGATGGCAATCTTCCTATAACTTACTAAAATGCTAAATTTCAACTGTGCAATCTGGTATGGTAGAACATTTCAATTCATGCATATAGTCTCGTATAGTAAAAGATTTCAAACCATGCATTTGACACAAAGAAAAATTCTACACATACAAGTAAATTGTACCAAGTAATATAATGTTTAAATTATAAATCTTAAGAAAATTTTAGCAATCTAAAGAAATAGAAATGTAAGTACAATCTCAATTATCACTTCTCCAATTACAAAAAAAAATCAGAATACAAGTATAAGAATTGAAATGCAAGTTGTAAGTTGTACGAATACATGACCAAAACCTTTCCTAGAACGGATTCCGATATCTTAAAGTATAAATATCCAACTCCACTCCAAATAATAATAACCACTCTGTATTTCTCTCTCTCCAATTACAAAAGAATTGAAGTATGACCAGAGGAATTCAAATGCAAGTTGCATAATTAGATGATTAAAATCTTTCCAAAATGATACAAAGATGCATAGATATAGGGATCCAGTCAACAAAATGATCTGATGTGTCAAAGTACTCCCTCTCATACAAAAGCAATTAAGCATAAGTAGAAAAATTGAAATGCAAGCTGCATGAGTAGATAATCAGAACCTTTCCTAAAACAGACTCAGATACCAAGAAGCCCAAATATTGGACACCAGTTCAAATAATGATATCAGATGTCTAAGTTCTCTCTCTCTCACACACACATATAGGACCTCAGTCCACACAAATGATCTGATGTGTCAAAGTACTCTCTCACACACAAAAGGAATTAAGCATAACTAGAAGAATAGAAATGCGCAGCATAAGTAGATGATCAAAACCTTTCCTAAAACAGACTCAGAGACCAAGAAGCATAAATATTGGACTCCAGTTCAGATAATGATTTTAGATGTCCAAGTTCTCTCTCTCCTCTCTCTCTCTCTCTCTGTTGTTGTCTTTTATTCTAATAAATCATCAGTTCATTTGAACAGCAAAGTCTAATAACTGGTCACCAAAATAATGGCAAAAAATCAACCAAGTCTTATGCTCTTTTATCATTTGAAAAGGCAGTAAAACTATTTGGCATAGGGAATTCAAGATTAGTTGCAATAAAACCAAAGAGTATCACTGAAGCGACAAATGAAACTATTTGGTGGCCTAGCAAGAACATGATATTTTGTGATATTTCATTTTCTTCTGGAAAATAAAATGACCAACGGAGACTTGAAAATAATGTGACGTGTTAGGGAATACTAAGCACCTTTAGGACATACCAAATAATAAAATCACAATTAAAAAAAAATGCTGACTGGAGGACTCGAGTTTTCAATAGAAGATGACAGAGAAAAAAACGGAGATTCAATTAATCTAGATAATCAAATAAGATATGAATGTATCTAAAGATCAATGGTATGTGAATCATGAGAAGTGAACTAAAGATGTACGAATGTGACACAGAAAAAGGTAGCAAATCAAATTAAAAACATCTCAAGAATAGTTTCTATATAAAAAAAAAAATTGTAAACACTTGTTCTTCTTCTCTATATTATCAAAAGAGAAAAAGGTTGCTGTGTCTAGGATATATGAACAGCACTGCCTCGTTATCCAGCCAACTAAGGACTCCAACAGCTAACACGACCAGGAAGCACAACAGGTCGAGCCTTTCCAAAGAAACAGAATATCAAAATACATAAAGTTTACAAATTTGACCAGGAAATTCGGGATCTCAAGTAGGAAAGAAGAAGAATATCAAAGTGATCAAACATCTCATGTACCGTCTCGCAAACCCTTCTCTTCTTAAACTTCATCTCCAAATTCGCATCGCCGGAACCAAAGGGACCAATAGAAGCCCGTTAAAACGCTGTAATGAGTATAAATCCGCCTCACTAGAGCACCCGACGACAGCGGAGCCGCGTGGAGAGCACGCAATTCAGATCAAATCCAACGGAGAAGGCGATCGGATGATGAGTGCGGTGATGCGGGAGCAGAGGCGATCCGAGAAAGGAATCTAGTAGAAGAGGAGAACGTCGAGAGTGTTAGGGTTTCAGTCGCCCATGGCGCGATCCCCAGCGGAATAAGGAGAGGGGAGGAGAAGAAAGCGAGAGAGGGGGATGAAGAAAGAAAAGCCGAAGGGACCAAATGGCGTATTTATATATTCCTATGGGCTTTAAGCGAAAAAAAGGTTGATAAGAAATAATTAAAAAGGTAAAAAAAAAAAATAGAGATATGCACGCTCTTATTTTATTGATTTATCAAGAAAAAAAAATCAAACAAATCATTTTATTTTTTTTAGATAATTCAAATATTCAATTATTTAAATCGAAAAATATTTGCATCATGCAATATCAAGACTTTTACCGATTAATTCTGAAGTAACTGATTCCACCCATAAAAAATTGTCATAATAGAATTTGAAATTCACTTTAGGTGAAAATTACTTTTTAGATGGAGTTTCAAAGCATGATTCTTCTATTTATGTCATCGTATACTTTACCACGGTATGGGATATATCTTATTTTCATATACAATAAGAAGTGACATGACGTTTTTCTTACCGGCATATAGTGAATGTCTCATCAATTACTAATATACTGAAAGGAAAGTATAAAGACGTCCCTTTGAAGAAAAGGAAGTAAGGACAAATTCTAGAAAACATATCATTTCTTCCACATAGAGCTCTCCTTCCTTTCTGTTCAAGAAGATCGGTGATTGACTTGAGTGTTGGAGGGACAACGCCGGAAACCCCCCCTAGCTGTCCTTCTAACCCATAGAGCTCATTTTCCTCTTATATAGTATCGGTGGATTACTTCTTCGGGAGGTAGCAACTTCCTGTGGAGCAAGCAGAGGACTGGTCAAGGAAGCCCTCCAGCTCGCCAGTGGCTCCTCTATTGCGACAGTTCTTAGACAGAAACAAATTGACGTAGTTTGTGAGAACTCTAATATTTGAACTGAGACGTCAAGATGGACGACACCGACAGGACCCAGATGGTCACCATGACGCGTGAAGATTTTGACCAGCTCGTAGCAGCTAAAGTCCATGAGGGGATTAAAAACAATTGTCAGCAAATCCTTCGCCTTTGAAGTTATCGACAGCCTTTGTAGAGGTATCTCCAATTCCTGTCCGTAGGTCGTTGCGGCCTGCGAAACTCTTCTCAACCCTAGTAGTGACCTCAATGGGAGTGACAGCCCATTGTGAATTACAGATAGAGTCCTCAGAGGCCGAAACGCCCCCCCCCCCTGAACCCCAAACGGGGGAAGGCTCCGATTGTTGAAGCAGTTATTGAAGAAGTGGCAGACATCTTGTCTGTCCCTTTCGCAAAAAAACATCTTGGACGACGCGTTACCTCATCGTTTCCACCATTGTAGATGGTCGAGTACACAGGAGCTACAGATCCTGAAGACCACCTGTGCAAATTTGAAAATGCAGTACTCCTGCACCAATACACGGACGACATCAAATATTGTGTATTCTTGAGGACCCTCTCAAGCCCAGCCCAGAGGTGGTTCAATAGACTTCCTTCGGTCTCCATTCAATTCTTTAAGGATTTCAAAGTCTTCTTCCTGTAACACTTCGCTAGCAGTCGAAGATACCACAAAACTCCGTTGAATTTACTATCTTTTCGGCAAGGGCCAAAAGAAGCGTTGAAAGACTATATCAGAGGTTTAAATGGGTAGCCTAAGACATCCCTACGGCCATCTCGAACGTGCTAATAAATATCTTCTCCGAAAGACTGGTGGAAGGAGATTTCTTCAAGTCTCTCATCAAGAAACCTCCGACGGACTTTGACGGCCTATTAGGTTGAGCGGTGAAGTATGTCCAGGTGGAGGAAGTTCAGATGTCAAGAAAAAGAGAAACTCCTCTCTCAAGCCGCTCCAGTACTCAATCGGAAAAGAGAGTTGCCCCGCCTCCGCTGAGGAACAGTGATGCTCGACCCAACCACCAGCAAACATGGAGAACAAAAGACACAGTGCAAGCTTCCTCGAGTCTAAATTCTCAGCCAGGTCAGTGACCACCCCGTGTGCTGAAGAAGTTTTGTGTTTTCCATCAATCGGTAGGGCACGACACAGGGGAATGTGAGTAGTACGCGTGGGAATTGAGGCAGGTTGCTGAGCAACGAGCACTCCGACGAAGAACGTTGCCTGAGCCTCTTCCATGCTCTCCTCATCCAACGAACCAAAAGAATTATATGGGCCGTCAATCCGATTGACGTGCCCGCTCATCATCCCCCAGAAGAAAGGAGGCTGCCCCGACCTCGTCAAGAGACGAATCAGGGCACAGGCGAGAAGAAGCGTGAAACTTCCCCCCGGGAGAACAATTAACATGATAGCCGAGAGACCCACTGATGGGTATTCTCACCGGACTCGAAAGGTGCACAGTCCGAGGTTGGAAAGCTATGGGGTTGGCACAAGCCGCGGAAAACTTGAGGGCCCATTCATCAATTTTGGGCCCCTAAATTTGGAAGGAGTGGAAACCCCTCATGATGACACTTTAGTAATACATGCTCTTATCGCTAACTACAACTTGAAGAGAGTGTTCATAGATATGAGCAGTTCAGTTAATATCATTTTCAAAAAGGCCTTCGACCAGATTCATCTTGAGGGAGAAAAGCTCCAATCGATGACTACTTCGTTATACGATTTCACTAGTCACGAGGTACAACCACTCAGCCAAATTGACTTCTCCATCTCTCTGGGGGAGGAACCCATGAGGAGGACTCATCGCACCTCTTTTCTCATAATAGACATGTCCTCTGCTTATAATGTCATCCTAGGGAGGCCAGCGCTTAGCGTGTTTCAGGTGGTCGTCTCTACTTTCCACCAGAAAATAAAATTTCTCATTCGGGAACAAGTGGGGGAAGTATAAGGTGATCAGGTGGCCGCTCGAAGATGCTATGTCGACGTTATTCAAACGGGTTCTCGTAAGGCTTGAAGAAGGCAGGGAACTTAGGTGCAAATCCTCTAAGAGGCTCCTCCTGCTTGACCAACTGATAGCCAAGAAGAAGTACGAATCAACCCCGATCGATCGAACAGGACAACCAGGGTGGCCTCCAATCTCTCTCCCAAAGTCAAAGGCGACTTGATTGCGTGTCTTTCACGCAATCGAGATATCTTCGCCTGGTCACCTAAAGAAGTGATTGGAGTATCCCCAACGGTAGTGATGCACCGACTCAACATAGTCCCTGAGCCCCGGTCGGTTCGACAAAAGAAGCATCACTTCGGGCCCGAACAAAATTAAATAATTCATGAAGAGATCAGCAAGTTGTTAGAAGCGGGATATATTCGGGAGATTCAATTCCCGACTTGGCTGACCAATATAGTCCTGGTAACCAAATCCGGAGGCAAGTGGCGTGTCTGTATTGACTTCCGGAATCTCAACAAAACATGCCCTAAGGATTGCTATCATCTACCCCGTATCGACCAACTGGTAAATTCTATTTCGGGGTACGAGTTCATATGCGTGTTGGATACCTACTAAGACTATCATCAAATCCCCTTGACGCTCGAAGATCAAGACAAGGTTAGTTTCATCACCTCTAAGGGAACCTTCTGTTATAATGTTATGTCGTTCGGGCTGAAGAACGCGGGGGCTACCTATCAAAGACTTATGAATCGGGTCTTCAAAAATCAAGCCGGGAGAAACATTGAGGTTTATGTGAATGACATACTTGTCAAAACCACTCGAGCTGAGAACTTGATTCCCAACATAGAGGAAACCTATGTCACTCTTCGAAAGTATGGACTGAAACTTAACCCGAGCAAATGTCTGTTCAAAGTCAAAAGTGGATTTTTTTTGGGTATATTGTCACTGAGTGAGGCATTGAAGTCAACCCTGAAAAAGTGAAAGCACTCCAGGACATGCCCCCCACCCCCGCACAACCTCAAAGAAACTCAGAGGTTGATTAGGAGAATCACTACTCTTTCCCAGTTTATTTCCCAGTCGGCCGACAGAAGCTTATCGTTCTTCAAGGTGCTAAGGAAGGCTTCGAAGTTCGAATAGAATGAAGGTTGTGACAAGGCCTTCGCTGAACTCAAAGAATACCTATCCCGGTTACCGTTGTTATCTAAACCCATAATCGGGGAAAGCCTATGGGTATATCTGTCTGTAGCTGAAGGAGCAGTTAGCTCGGTTCTCATTCGGCAAGAGGGCAATGTGCAACATCTCATTTATTTCTCGAACCATTTATTGAAAGATGCGGAGAGTCAATATACCATATTCGAGAAGTTGGCCCTGGGCCTAGTGCTCATTGCTCGTCGGCTGAGACCATATTTTTTATCTCATCCAATTGTGGTGCTCACCAATAGTATGCTCGGTTGGATGTTGATGAATCCCGAAGCCTCAGGAAGACTGATCAAATGGACAATCGAGCTGAGCGAATATAACATACAATATCAGCCAAGGCTCGTTGTCAAAGCACAGGCCTTGGCGGACTTTCTAGTCGAAACACCTGGCCAGCAAGTGGAGGAAACGTGGAGGATCTATATAGATGGTTCGTCTACCAAGCAGGGTAGCAGTGAAGGCATAATATTGATTTCGCCCAAAGAGGATATTCTACAGCTTGTTGTCCGACTCAATTTCAAAGCCTTTAACAATGAAGTTGAATATGAGGCTCTCTTGGCGGGCCTTTAAGCAGCAAAGAGGGTGGGCACATCGCGAGTGATCATACACTCTAACTCCCAATTGGTTGCTCAGCAGCTGGATGGGAGATTCGAAATCAAGAATGAAAGGTTGCAGAAATATGTCGCAATTGAAGAGTTAAAGGCAGATTTTCGGAAAGTAACCCTCCAAAAGATCCCCTGAGCCGAGAATCAAAAGGCGGATGAGCTAGCTAAACTGGCTAGCACATTGACAACCTGGACTTTAGAAGAGCCGGTAGTCTAAACTCCTCTAGTGTCACAAGTCGACTGAGCGCTTTGTGTGGAGGAACTCACCGATTGGAGAACTCCTATCTTAGCTTTCTTGAAACATGGAACTTTACCCAGCGACAATGAACAAGCTCGAGCGACGAAAAGGCGAGCGACCCGATTCACCCTGATTGGGGAGAACTTATATCGGCGGTCATTCTCACGTCCCCTTCTCAAGTGCCTCAATCAGAAAGGTGTTGAGTATGTCTTGAAGGAGTTCCACGAAAGCATCTGCGGGAATCATATGGGAGGTCGTACGCTCTCCCAAAAGGTGTTATTGGCTGAATATTTTTGGCCAACTTTACAAACCAATATCGCTCGATTCGTCGGCAAATGCATCCCCTACTAGAAACATCAACACCTCTTGCACCACCCGACGGAGCTGCTCAAAACCTCTATAGTTTCGTGGTCTTTCGACCAATGATGGATGGACATTGTGGGGACTTTTCCGATTGGGCCCTAGTAGAAGAAGTTTCTTCTAATTATTGTGGATTATTTCTCCAAGTGGGTGGAAGCGGAGACTCTATCTCGCATAACAGAAGATGTAATCATGAAATTTTTATAGAAGAACATTGTCTACCAATTCAGGTTACCTCACAAACTCATCTCTGACAATGAGAGACAGTTTCAGGGTTGCAAGCTCCAAAAATGGTGTGAGGAGCATGACATTCAACAAGCCTTTACCTCCGTGGCATCCTCAAAGCAATGGATAGACCGAGGTGGTTAATCAGGAAATCGTTCGGGAGCTTAAAATTAAATTGGATCATGTAAAAGACAGTTGGGTAGATGAATTGCCCAGCATCTTATGGGCATATCGGACTACCCCTCAAGAAAGTACAGGTATGACTCATTTTCACCTTGTTTATGGAGGAGAAGCGGTGGTATCGGTTGAAGTTGGAGAAGAGTCTACCCAAAGGAAGACTTATGATCAGGATGACTCGGGCAAGCAAATTTTGGACCTCGATTTGATATCCGAAACATGGGAAAAGACAGCTTCTCGGCTCCTAGTCTATCGCCAGAGGATGCGCCACACGTACAACAAGTGAGTAATTCCCCGCTCCTTCTAGGTCAGAGACCTCGTTTGGCGACGAATTAAGCCCATTGGAGATGTCAATAAACTGAAACCGCAATGGGGAGGGCCGTACACTATCTGGGGCAAACTCAACTCGGGAGCTTACTACTTGAAAGATGTTGGCGGGAAAGAGCTGGATCGGCCGTGGACCGCTAACTATTTAAGGCCCTATCACATTTAAAAACATGACCGCCCTGGGGTTGTATCCTTGTGTGTAAATCTCTCCTTGTTTGTA
>JBBUKS010402743.1:0-18945 GCA_038050645.1 Hedychium gardnerianum
GAGGACCCGATACTAGGCAAGGAAGTCTCGACAGATCGTGGAACCAGGCAGGAAGTCCAGATGGGTCAAGAGGACCTAACATATAGCGGGAGGATTCGATAGGTCTGGAGGACCTGATATTGAATCAAGTGGAAGACATAGAAGGTCGATCTGATGCTGAGCAAAGTCCAAGAAGGTCTGGAGGACCGGATGTTTGGCAGGTGAGTTGAGGTAAACAAACTGGAGTTAGTGCAGTGAGACAAACCTTAGGCGTTGATCCAACTAAAGAAACCAATGGAGGTTTCTAAGATTAGATCACGACAGTCTGAACTATCATATTCATGCATACTTATATTGATCTAACATTTGTTTTATAAGACTTCTATTATTATTGCCTATGCTAACTCTGTTTTGTAGATGAACACAAAAGTCTGATTTAAAGTGGGTTCGATCGACAGAACAGGAGGTTCAGTCGATCGATCAAGCCTACGTGGAGAAGATCAAATTCAGTTTGGCATAAATGGAATTCACTAGGATCAGTCGACTGATCCAAGGGATCAGTTGACCGAACAAAGAAGACAATAAACAACTGTTAGATCAAATCAATGCAGAAAAGGTAAACACAAGGATCAGTCGACTAATTAGCTAGATCAGTTGACCAATCAATAGTGATTTTTGAGATCGAATGGATTGGATCAGAGTAAAGAAGGAAGGGCACGGGTTCAGTCGACGGATAGGAGGATCAGTCAACCAAAAGGATTAGTCGATTGATTAGTTTTTCAGTCGACGAAATGCAGCCTATCAAAAAAGCCCTCGGGATCCAAGCTGAAAACAACTTTTCTCTGTTCTTCATTCTGTTCTAGCTACTACTGTTCGTGTAAGATACTACTACTACATCGAGAAGTAATCCAACAACCTACGCCGAAGTTTAATCTCTTCTTGTCGGTATATTAATTTCGTACTTGCATATTACTTGTAATTTACATACTTGTACTATCTTGCTTCCTCGGAAGAACTACTTTAGTGGATTAATCCATTGATATTATCCAAAGGGTCTTGGGTTCTTGGAGTAGGAGTCGTCTGGGCTCTGAACCAAGTAAAAAATGAGTGTGTCTTTTGTTTTTGTTTTCCGCTGCTACTTTGAGTTATATAAAAAAGAAAAGATTTTCAAACGAGATTCACTCATCCCCCCCCCTCTCATCTCCAATGATCCAACACAAATCTCCCAATGATATGGAGTAAAAATCATGATAACATAATAAAATTAGGTGCGATAATGTAGATCATGTCAATGAAATGTAAGAAGATATGCATCAAACAATGCATGAAGACATATATAATCTACGCACATCAACTATTATGTTAGATAATATCCCTATAACATGTTCATCTCCTAATTATCAACATTACTCCTATAAATTAGGGTAAGTCCCTATATCAAGATCTTTTAACTTTAGAAAGTGGAATAAATGTGGATGCCTTCTGTCACAAAGGACATAAATATTCGGTTGAATGAGTATCCTTTGTCACTAAGGATCTCCCAATTATCCAATCTATTAGCAACCCTAACATAGAAGCAAACACCCTAGATCTACATGCATCATTCACATGCACATTTCATCAAACATGTACATGACACAACACATATAGCATAAGAGGTAACATCTCATAAAAATAAGAAATTGGCATATCCATAGGTCATACATCATCAATCACATCATAGATACTCCCTAACCCTAGAATATAAGAGATCTACTCCATAGACAAAGAGAGAAAACACAAAGACAAGTAAATAAGCATTATATTCTGATCTAAGAGAAGAAGGAAGGAATGCTTAGTCGGTTGATGTATTGGTCTTCAGGAGTACTCTCCTTGCTTGGATGATGGATGGATCAAAGAAATCAACCTCGAATCACCGGAGAAATCTCTAGAAATGAAGCATGGATGGACCTAGTATTCTCCCTAGAAGGGAAGAACAACCTCCCTTGAGAAAGAGGTAAACACCCCCTTTTATAGGCATGGGGCATGACCCATATTTTTCTGGCACACGACCATGTCTGGGAGACATGGCCTGGACTTGAGGCTAAGATCAATGGAGACACGACCATGCTTGTGAGGCATGGCCTAGGGTTGAGTATGCATTGCTAGCCAGACACAGCCATGTCTGGGACACACGGTCATGTTTGAAGTTCTCCCAAGATTGACACACGGTCATGTCTGGGATACCCGATCGTGCCTTGTCCTTCTTCACAAATGTCACATGGACGTGTCTGGGAGATATAGTCATGCCTTGAGCTCCTACTGTATGTGTGGCATGCCCGTGCCTAGGGGGCACGACTTGTTCCTTGGCCATGCCTGGGAGGCACGACCAGGGTTTTCTCCTAGCTCTACTTTTCTGCCTTGCTCTTCGTAAAAGTTTCGTTTTGCTCTAAAATGCATCTTGTAAATGAAAACATGCAAAGAGAAGATCTCTGAATGATATGGAGTAAAAAGCATATAACATCATAAAATGAGGTGCGATAATGTAGATTATGTCAATGAAATGTATGAAGATGTGCAATATAAATTGTCTAAAAATATATATAATCTACACACATCATTCTTGCTATAGAAGTTTGCTCGAGCGTGGATCAACGTAGTAAAGTCACAACACAACAGTTGCAAGACGAGGTTGCAATAGTATTAATCGAGTAATCAAATAGAGAATTAATTAAATGCACTATTCAGCAAGCTGCTTTTATAAAGCATTGGGTGCGACTTCGTTCTTCCAGGGTGCCACCATGCATGCTGATTCAATCTGTCAACGTCAGCTTTTATCTTCTCTCAGGCCCCTCTAATGACTCCTGGCGCCTCCGATGTGCTAATGTAGCTGCACCATAACAAAGCTCACCCTTCACGTTTATCAGCTTCGTGGCACCTCTAGACCCAGGGCGCCTCTACTGCTGATGTCTATCCTCGCAGCTTATACAATGCGAGGCATCTTTGTTCAGCCAAGGCGCCTCCAGTGCTTCCTATTTAGGGCACCCCTATTCACACAAGGTGCCTCTGCTCTTCTGTTCACCTAAGGCGTCTCCAACAAATTGAGGCACCTGAAGTACTATTCATTCCAGCTTGAATTTTTTACTTCAAGCTCCTACAAAACATATTAGCACAAATGCATGAACAATTATATTTTTATGACTTAGATCTTGTCTAACCAAGACAAGGATTAGTCTTTGTCTCAACTTAGATTTCTAGGTTGGATCTAATTTGAACCAGCGCCTACAGTCCAACTAGGACTCATCCTCACTAGAACACTCTCTCTAATTTCATACCTCCACTTACCATTTGCAGACTTGTCTCCTTGATGCCTGATCTCTTGACTATAGGGTAGCTCGATGTGATGCATGCTAAAGACATATTTTGCAAACATGCACAATGAAAGACATAAACAGTAATAATAAAATCTAATTATTATATCACATGCACGACAAACATACAAGGATACAACATGCTAGACATGATCATGAAATAAAATTTTATGGAATTAAATTTACTCTAGTTATACCTAATAGATGACGTGGAGTGGAAAGAGCATCAACCAAGCAATGTTATCGATCCTTGCCTCAATTTGTGTCCACACCGAGAACTCCTCAAGATGACTTCGGAAGTCACGAGTTCCATCTTCACGAAAGGTACTAGCCTTGTGTGCTAAAGAGAAGTTTGGTGCTTGGCGGCGTACGCAAATAGACGACACCAAACAGAGGGACTAACCAAAAAGGAAGGCTATTGTCCGACTCAAAAAAGGGGTTGTTCGCTCCTTTTTCTTCGTTGTTCAACGTCCGTAATTTGCTGCCAAAGAGGTATGAGGTACCCCGAGGCTTTGGGGTTTCAGTAGAAACATTTGCTTGCTAAAATAGAGCGAAGGGAGGCTGGAATGAGGGTTGTGGTGTCGACGGATAGAATCTGTCTGCCGGTTCTTCTAGCCTTAATGCGGTGGTGGCTGGCTAGTGGGGGTACCTCCGAGGTCCTGCTGGCCGGCGGGGGTTTGCTGGCTGGTGGGTAGTTGGAATTGGCCGGGGCGGTAGTACCAAGGGAAGACTTCCCTTGGTGGTTGGCGGCACAAGAGGGGAGAGGCGAAGGAGAGGAATTTTTGGGATGACCTAACAATTAGATCTAATCCAAAAACTCTTATCACCCAATAAGTCTTCCCTATAGGAGAGTATTTATAACTGCTTCTCAATGACTTGGGGAATAAGTCATTTCCTAAGCCCAAATCTAACCCAATAAGTCTTAATCAAAACACAACCCATTAAGCTCTTGGTTTGGTTTAAAACCAAATCACTTGGTTCAATAACCAAACCAAACCAATTTTTTTTATTATTAAAACAAAGAGGATCCATCACATCATTAAAAGACAGGCCCATACATGCTTCCATTCCGACAATTAACTTTCTATCTTTTCCATTTGTCTAGTCCAACCAAAAAATATCCTATCTCAATCTGAGAATTCAATTTTCAAACTCGTTTTAAGTTTTTGAATAAACTCGTAGTGCATCTGACCTTATAGGTTCTCAATTATGTTGGTCATTGCTAGTTAACTATTAATTATGAATAGATCATGAGTGACACTTAGTAGTACATCATGACCCCCGATTGATCGAAAAGTCAATAGTTGATTTCAGAACCACTTTTGAACCTTTTAGTAGTTACAATGAGTCGTGCCTCATTCCATTCACTTGTCTTATACCCACTTGGTTCAAGACATGCTCTATGTGTTAGTTCCCACTAGGCTGACTATGTCACACCTAGCCCAAGTAGTAGTTCCTTGTCCTACGAATTCGAATTACTCAAACACATTGTCCAAGAAGGTCATTCTCTTGATGTGTTCTGCTTTGGCCAAAGACTTACGAGTAATAATCATAGCAACTGGCCATAGGGTATACTTCTCCTTATGTAAGGAGTGATGAATTCTCTATGGATTATTCAAACACCTTCGGACACTTCAAACTTATACCCAATCATCTCAGGTCCACACCTCCAAGGAGATGCTTGCTTAAGATGTCAAAGTATAAGTCTCCATGACCAAGATGACTTGAATACCTCAAGTCGAAGAAAATTTGCACTCGAGCTACAATGAGATATTCATTGATATCTCTATATAAGTAAAGAACCATATGAAGTCTCATGATAGGTCACTCTAATGAACTAGTTACCTTTAGCTAGCATCCACGTTTAACTCTCGACATTCCAATGTCTCCAGCCAATGAGGATCGACTACTTGGATAAACCAAGGAGTATAACATGTGCTAGTCTCACATAATCGATAATATCTGAACCTATCAATTCATCAACTAGGGATATTTTTATACGTTCATAATTACACATATAGAGATGCTCACTAGTTTTGATCCAATCACAAGTTTTCTCATGCTATAAATTGTATTGCTGATATTCAATAAGTTTAAGATCCAATCATACACATACAGATTGTGCACTCAGATAGTGAATCATTTATTTATCCAATAAATAAGACATATCATAAGGCGATTGCCTTAGGACACCTCTCAAATATAACATTGACCCATCAGGACTTCCTACTAGATGCCCATCTGGACTTCAGCTAGTTGTCTTGTCCTATTGACCCAACTCGACTTCCTACTAGATATCTAGTCCTCTCTGACTTATCTTGGCTTCCTGCTAGTTATTTGGTCCTCCTGACCTAATTATACTTCTGCAAGTTATCTAGTCCTCCTTATCTAACTGGACTTCAGTCTAGTGTCTGGCCCTCTAGACCCATCAAGTCTTTTAATCTGCACACTTAGTCAACACATTAGATTATAATATAACTTAACTTTAAACCTTTGACAACATCAAAATATAGGTTTAATTTTGGTGATCCCTTCACGAACACCTCCCAAGCACGATCGTTCTATTCTCCACAGCAAGTCAGTGATGGAGGAGCTGGATTTCACATGATCATGCCTCCCATGAATGATCATTCTTTTTACCTCATAGGTGGCATGACTTTGCTTTTCACCTTAGAGTAGTTCTTTTCGCCATTGCGCCAAATTGAAGGATCTAACATGGCCATGCTTTTCTCCCCCGAGCGAGGAGCATACACGATCGTGCCTCCCAAACACAATCGTGCCTCCTAAGCACGTGCCATGTCGCGACAATTTTTCCCCCAATGGTTGAGCAATTTCTAACCATTTTTGATGGTTGGAAGGGCTATAAAAAAACCCAAAAAGCCTCCTAACTCGAGGAGGAGGGGTTTTCCCTTTTCAGGGAACCCTAGAGTAGTTGTTCTACCATCCATTGCAATGATTCGTTCACCATCGGAGCTTGGAGACTCTTATGAAGACACCGACAACGCTTGGATAAGCTATCTCTTCTCTCTATTTTTAGTTTTGAGTTGTATATTGATGTATTTGATGTCTCTTGGTTGTAATTCCATCTCTATGGAGTAGTTCTCCAGATTATAGGATTAGGATGTAGCTCGATGTAATTGTTGACATTTGAATTAAGTATTTGTTTATCTTTCTCTATTGCATGACATGTGTATTCCATGTTCCGACTTTATTGTGCATACACAATTGTGACACTAACCTACACATTAGCATCTCATGAGATACGAGGAAGAATCAAAAGGTGAACCCAAATCTCCAATCCATAAATGTCATGGGATGTGGAGAGTCAGTCACAAAGTTGAGAAGATAATCTAGGGAACCGAGGGGCTGTAGTCACAGGGGTTTTCTAGAAAATGGTCGAACTAGCACTGCCGCCTTGAAAGTAGAGCAACTTGCCACAAGAGGATGGTGATCTTCCCTAGAAGGGGCACCATTGTCTATCACGATCTTAATGGGTTTTCCCTGATTCAACGTCATGAAATAAAGGAAATAATCTAGGTGAATCATGGGGCTCCATGACGAGAGCCCCTTTTTGGAAAGCAGTCGTACTAGCGAAGTTTCCTCAAAAAGAAGCACCAAGTTTAGGTAGGCACGTCGGTATAATTTCAAAAGTCTATATCGGTAATTCGGGATAGGTCCACCTACATATGAATAAATAGAGATATAGGAAAGTAAACAATACTTAGGATGTCAACAAACAACATAGCAAAATCGAAATCCTAGAATCATTTCCCCCAATCAAGATTTCTCTCTCAACCATTTTCATGCTCTTGACCTCTCGGTTGCTCTAGACCCTCTCTCAACTTTCTCAACTCACTCTCTTGAACTTGAACAACTTTGATTTTCTTGATAACTAGCTTCGCAAACTCAATAAGTACTTAATCAATAGTTCTCGTGGGATCGATATTTTTTTACTTGATGACAATTGTGCACTTACGATTGTACTCAATAGTATCTCAATCTCATTTAATCTTCTCAAACACTCTTAGTAAGATTGTTCATGCAAGTGCTGCTACTACGACACCGAGAGACTCTCTGATAACCTATGTTTAATCCTTAATCTCTACGTTGTCAATATAATATTTTTATATACTTGAATTTACATTTATGGTGATATTAGGTTGTTACTATCCACCTCATTATTATACGAGTTTTTCTCCTTCTTTGAAAGGTTTCGGAGAGGAGAACTTTAGTGGATTACCCATTCAGAAGCAATCAAGGATCACAGGCCTTGGAGTAATAGTCGCTGAATTACGAACTATGTAAAAATTAAACGTGTCTTTACAGTTTTATATTTCCATTGCACATCTCTCTTTCGGTTTTCTAATAAGAAAATAATTTTTAAATGTGCGAGATTCACACCCCACCTCTCTCTCATCTCTTTCGATCCAACATATCTGACTATTGCTTCACAATCTGTTCTTATAGTAATTTCTGTCTTACTACAAATAAATAGTATAAATGAGTTAAGACAATAAATAACTATCAAGATTTCATAGTTTAAGGAGGTCATATGTCCTTTTTCTTTGTATTTTTCTTAAACATATCAACATAAGCGTTCAGAAATTTTAGGATCATATTTAGATATTTTTCTAAATAATCTTCACCCCATCCTGATTTAAAGTCATCTATTCCTATGACTAAATAATTAGAATCAAGAGGTAAAGTAAGTACTAGTAGTTGTTTGACCATAGCTTTGAGCTATTTTACAAGATCAATATCCTGCTAGTTAAAATATCTTTGTCCAGTAGTTGATGTTTTATTATACAGAGGACTGTTTATTTTTCCTATATTTTTCAGGTATGGTCTTGCATAATTTAAGAGTCTGAGAAAAAATTGAAGGGTTTTTATATCCTCCATATTATCTGGAAAATCAAGTATCTTGGTAGAAATATGAGCTTGGAGGGAAATATTTCCCTATCTGATTTCAATTCAACTAGTTTCATTTTCTTTCTATAAAATATTAAGCCATGTTTATCAAATAAGTTAAATATCATATAACGATGTGCATAGTGTTCTTCCTTGGTTTTGGAAAAAACTAAGACATCATCAATATAGAGACACATAAAAGTAAATATCCCTCTAAATATATCATCTATATAGCCCCTCAAATCTTTCATTTAAAGATGGATGATATGTTTAGAGGGATATTTTCTTTTATGTGTTTCTATATAGATGATGTCTTAGTATTCTCCAAAACCAAGGAAGAATACTATGCACATCTTCATATGGTATTTAACTTATTTGATAAACATGACCTAATATTTTCTTGAAAGAAAATGAAACTACCTACCCATCATATAGACTTTCTTGGAATAGAAATTGGATAGGGAAAAAATTTCCTCCAAGCGCATATTTCTACCAACATACTTGTTTTCCAGATAAGATGGATGATATAAAAATCCTTCAATCTTTTCATAAACTCTTAAATTATGCAAGACCATGCCTGAAAAATATAGGAAAAATCAGTGGTCCTCTTATAATAAAACTTCAGCTACTAGACCAGGATATTTTAACCAGCAAGATATTAATCTTGTAAAGAAGATCAAAGGTATGGTAAAACAACTGCCAGTGCTTATTTTACCTCCTGATTCTTATTATTTAGTCATAGAAACAGATGGTTGTGAATCAAGATGGGGGTGGAGCCTTATTTAGAAACATATCTAAATATGATCCTAAAACTTTAGAATCCATATAAAGATATGCATTAGGAAAATACAAATAAAAAGGACATCTGACCTCCTTAGACTATGAAATATTGGCAGTTATTTAATGCCTTGACTCATTTGTGTCATTTATTTGTAGTAAAGCAGAAATTGTTGGTGTAGGGAGCACCAGATAATCGAACCTGGATTTTGATGTTGGCACAAGTTCAAAGTTACCCTTATTTGTGATCTACGATGTTGATCAAGTGTGCAGGAGTTCAACCAGAAAGTCCTAGTAAGACTAGGCAAAGGAAAGCCCTAGTAGGTCAGTTGGACAAGATACTAGGGCAAAAGAAAGCCCTAGTATGTCAGTTGGACTAGATACTATGCAAAAGAGTTAGCAGATCGGGGACACTAGGTGGGAAGTCTAGATGGGTCAGAGAGAACCAGACATTTAACAACTCAATGGGTCAGCGAGGATCAAATATTGAAGGAAAGTCCTGGTGGTCATAGGATTGAATGCCAAGCAAGAAGTCTAAACAAGTCTGGAAGACCGGATGTTTGGCAGCAGATAAACTCTCCTGAGTGGAGTAGGTCAGGATGTGTTCCCTTTAAGGTAACAGTAGGCATCGGCCCGATCTTCACTAGAAATCCAAAAGTCAGGATCGAACAATTGAATGATTGTCAAAGGTAGAATATTATTATACTTATGTGCTAACATTGTGATGTATGTACATGATTTTGGAGTCAGCCAGAACTAGTGAGCTCCGGGTGACCGAACGGATCCAGGCGCCTAAATTGGTTCCGGCGCCCGGGAGCTCAGCCAGATCTAGGTGCCCGGGAGCAGATAAAGGTCAGCTGGATTAAGCTTCGATGAGATGTTGCCATGTCAGCAGTCCAGGCACCTATAGGAGGGTAAACTATGACGAAAGTGGATCGGATCAGGCCTATACCCAGGAGTCCGGAAGGGATCTAGGTGCTCGGATACATCAATATAATAGGCTTCAAGCAGCAGCTTCAGATCATCAATTCCATCATTTCTTCCACGTGCTCCATGCTCCAGAAACGTTGTTATGACACTGAAATGCTGCTCTAACATCGACACTCTACTTCGAATTTTATTTCATTGTTGGTATACTTTATTTTTTATTTCATATTTTATACTTGGTTTTTGAACAGGGTCAATAAACTTGTTACCATTCTCTATCTTTTGTAAAAAGATGAATTTTCGTATCTGAGTCGTTATTTAGAGAAGGAGATCTTTTAGTGGATTGCTCATCGAAAGTAGTCAACGACCATAGGCCTTAGACTAGCAGCCGCTGGGCTATGAACCAAGTAAAAAATAAAGCGTATTTTTTGTCCTTGTCTTGTTTATTCTGCTGCGTATTTTGGAAAATGTGAAAAAGTGACAACAGCTATTCACCCTTCCCTCTAGCGCTCTTTCCCGATCCTACAATTGGTATCAAAGCGAGGGCACTTTGAATTGGTGCAACCATTGTTCGAGCAAAAAATTTTCTTACGCATTTTTTTATGTTTGTTATTTTTCTTTTCTCTCATATTACTAATCCAAGACCAAGTCTTGGCACATTCTTTCTCATTTTTTTTAATACAGGAGTTATTTGTTTTTGATGGCCCATCAAGAAAGATACAACATTGCCCGACCACCACTCTTTTTTAGTGAAGATTTCGGCTATTAGAAGGGTCGAATGGAGTATCACTTGAAGACATAAGTCGAGATAGTAATCCAAACCGGATTCACTATCCCCAACGACGAAGGAGTACTCCTCGCCTGTGACAAATGGGATAACCCATCAAAGAGGAAGATCAAAGCTGATGTTAAAGCAACATGGTCCCTCCAGTGCAGTTTGACTAAGGAAGAACTCAACCGAGTCGAACCATTCTCCAATGCAAAAGATCTCTAGGAAAAACTAATTGAGCTTCATAAGGGGATTTCCAACACCAAAGTAAGTAAACACGACCATCTTTTAAATAAATTATATAATGTTAAAATGCAGGAAGGTGATACGGCAAGTCAGCTACACGCCCGAATCCAAGATATGCTCAACGATCTCCACTCGATCGGACAAAAAGTGGAGAATCGCGGCATTATAAGCTATGCGCTAAAAGCCTTTCCTAGCAATATCTTATGGGCATCTATGATAGATGCGTACAAGATTTCCAAGGATCATTCATTAATTAGATTAGATGAACTATTTTTTGAATTTTAGTTACATGAGCTAACTAATGCATGCTTGATCGAGAAAGGTGTTGCTATGCTTGTAGGTAAATTCAAGAACAAGGAATCAAAGTTGAAATCAAGATCCAAATACGAATCCAAACACAAATTAGATTTCGAAGAAGATGAAGAAATCACCTAGTTTGGAAAATGCTCAAGAAAAGGAAAATGATCCAATCAAAGAGCAAGCAATTGGGTCCGAGTAAAACCACAAAGCCTAAGTTAGAAGTGACTTCCTATGGGTGCAATCAAAAAGGACACTACAAGCCAGAGTGTCTGAACATAAAGGAAACCAAAAAGCAAAGAAGAAGGAAGGCCTTGAAATTAATGTGATATTAGTCATCAGAAGAGTCAGACGAGGAAGAACAAGCTCAAGTGAACTTCCTTGCACTACAGGCACGAGAACAAGTAGCTGAGACCAAGCCAAAGATTCGTATCCATTTCAGACAATCCAAAATCTGAGAAAGATTCTCCCCTAGTTAATAAATTATACTCATTGATTTATGATTTAACACGAAAACTAGCCAAATCCAATGTTTGGTCAAGTCACTCCAAAAGAAGGTAAAAGCCTTTAAGGAAGAGACTAACCCAAGCTCTTTAATTGAACAAGTTCAAAATGGAACTTCAACTCAAGTTCAGCAACTTGAGGAAGAAAAATCCACTTTGAAAGTTCAAATCAAAGACCTTAAAGGGGTATTGGAACAATTCACTTTGGGCTCCAAGCACCTTGATATGATACTTGGAACTCAAAAGGTCGTATGCAACCGATCCGGACTTGGATACAAGGCTAAGACTCAATTCAAATCGTATCTTTCTTTAATGAATCAAACTATTAGAAACCGAGTCCAAGCATAGGTCCCTAAATAAAACTTGATTAATCAAGTCGGATCAAATCAATATTGGATCCCCAAGAATCAAATTCACTACATAGATAGACCTTATCGAGGATATGATCTAGGGGGAGCCAATAGAAAAAAAAAATTCTTGTTAGATAAACATGCATGTTTGTATGATTTACTGCTTTATTTTGCATGCTTAGTTTACTTTATGTTTTATTTAGAATGGTTAATTAAGGAGATAGGCTTGCTTGATACTTGCCAAATAGTACCAGGCTGGGGCAAGATGATATTATGTTAGGGAAGCTTGGTCTAGGTAGTCAGGTGGGGTAAGAAGTACCCTACTTGGTCTGCTAAGTTTAGTGGGACTAGCTGAAGCTACCTCACCACATCCTAAACTAGTTAGACCAAGGTTTCTCAATTGATTAGTTAAGTGTTCAATTTCACGAATCAACTTTGTCTTAAAAAGTGGTCATTGCTCTAATAATCAAGAATACCTCTATGCTTCGCCGGGCTTGAAAGCTGAAACCTAAAATGTGCACTTAATTGGTCAACAGTTAAATCCGAATCTAACACAAGGTCAAACAATCCTTAGAACTTAAACAAAATCAATAAAGATAAAATTGAAAACAATCTCACAAAATCTATAAGATGACTTTGATTGAAAACCTAGAAATGGATGAGATGAATCTAAGATACAATCAAAACTTAATATAAAATCTAACTTAATTAATTTAAAATAAATTTAATAAATATAATTTAATTAATATAATTTAATTAATTAATCTAAAATTTATTGTATTAATTAATCCTAAATAATTAAAACCTAATGAATTCGAAATTCATTTAATGAATCTTAATTAATTAATTAAAAATTCATAATTACACTTAATAAACTTAAATTTAACTTAAACTTGATTAATTCAATCTAATTAAACTTAATTAATATTTTTCAACTAATTAATCAATCCTAAACTAATTATTTAACTTAATTAATTCAAAATTATCTTAAATTTAATCTGAAATTGAGTTTAACTTAACCTCTTAATTAAAAATTCAATTAAAAAAAATTCAATTTTCAATTAAAAATTCAATCATGATTAAATTAATTAAAGACCCAACTTAATCAATAAAATCTTAATTAAAAAGTCAATTAAATTAAATAAATTAAATTTGAATTCTAATTAAAAACGTCATACTTAATTAAAATCAATGTTAACTTAATTTAATTAATAACTTAAACCTAACTTAAACTTAATTAAACCTAAATAATCAACATCAATAAGCCAAATTCAATTAATCTAAAAATTACTTAATCATGACAAACTTAAATGGAACAAGTCTAAGTTAATTAATTCAAATAATTTGTAATCAAGCCAACCCTATACTTGAACACTACACTTTTAAATATATATATATATCTGTGTGTGTGTGTGACTGATCACAAAAAGAGCTAAAACTAAGTAGATTTAATAATACCCAATTATACCCAATTATAATAAATATTTTATCAAGGTTTTTTTATAAAATATTTGAATAATCTATCAAGTTGTAAAATTTAGTAAAATTAAGGGAAAATATAAATGACTAAATTAGACTTGAACAAAATATGAAAAGAATGAATAATGTAAATATGCATGGAAAACTTATGGTTAATTATGCATGCTTGGACTCTAAGGACCTGTTAGATTTATTAAGGTCTTAATTGCTTAATTTTAATTATTACAAACATTAATGTTGTTTTTTTTTGCATTCATTGTTTTTAATTTCAAACTTTACTTAAATTTTTATGTCTTTTGAATATGATTTTAGGTGCAATCAAACTTTTAAATTGGAATATATATTTTAACTTAAAAATAATTTTTAAAATTCTGTATGTGCTAAAAATATTTTTAGAAAATTCTCTTTGACTTAAATTTTTTTTAAAGTAATTTTCAAAGTATTTCACAATTCTTTGTGAAAAATTCATTTTCTAACTTCACATATTTTTGAAAGTCTATTTGAAAAACATAGCCCTTGAAAATCATACTTAGAAAATATATGAAAAATCTTTTGAGTACTTGACAAAAATTATAAGTGTTTTACTTAGAATGTTTTTACATTCTCATTAAAAATCATTTCAACACACTTAAGTAATTATCTTTTGGAAATATTCTTGAAATTACCCATACTTATGATATTTTATTGTGATTTGTTGGACGAACAACTTGTTGTTTTTTTATGTACATCAAAGGGGGAGAGGATAGATTAAAGTTAAAGTTTAAATAAATTTTAAAAAACTCCCAAAATGTTAATTTCGGGGGGAGAGATTAGGGTAAGGGGGAGTGCTTTTGAAAATCTATTTTATATGTTTTCATAACTTTGAACCAAGTTAACAAAATCTAAAAGGGAGAGATTGTTGGTGCAAAGAGTACCAAATAATTGAACCTGGGTTTTGATGTTGGTAAAAGTTCAAAGTTTAGCTTATTTATGATTTAACGATGTTGATCAAGTGTATAGGTAGCTGCTCAACCAGAAAGTCTTAGTAAGACTAAGCAAGTGAAAGTCCTAGTAAAACAAGTCAAAGGAAAGTCCTAGTATGTCAGTTGGACCAGACACTAGGCAAAGGAAAGCCCTAGTAGGTAAGTAAGACCGAATACTAGGTAGAAGACTTGGCAGATTGAGGACACCAGGCGGGAAGTCTAGACTGGTCAGAGAGGACCAAACGTCTAGCAAGTCGATGGGTTAGCAAGGATCAAACATCGAAGGAAAGTCCTGGGGGTCAGAGGATCAGATGCCTAGCAAGAAGTCCAAATAGGTATGGAAGACCGAATGTTTTGTAGCAAATAAACTCTCTTGAGTGGAGTTGGTCAGGACGCATTCCCTTTAAGGGAATAGTAGGCGTTGGTCTAACCTAGGGTATCACTAAAAATCCAAAAGTCAAGATCAGACAGTTGAATGACTGTTAAAGTTATAATACTATTATACTTTTATGCTAACATTGTGATGTAGGGACTTGATTTCGGAGTCGACCGAAACTGGTAAGCTCTGGGTGATTAGATCAATCTAGGAAATCAGAGGTCCAAGCACCTGAACTAGTTCGAAGCGCCCCGGGAGCTCAGCGAGATCCAGGTGTCCAAAAGGGTTCTAGGTGCTCGGGAGAAAATAAAGGTCATTCAGATCATGCTTCAACGAGATGCCACCACGTCAGCAGTCCAGGTGCCCGGAAGGGATCCAGGCGCTGAAGGAGGATAAACTATGATGAAAGTGGATCGGATTAAGCCTAGATCCAAGCACTCGAAAGGGATCATGGAGCTCAAATAGGTCAATAAAAGAGGCTTCGACTAGCAACTTCAGAATATTGATTCCATCATTTCTTCCAAGTGCTCCACGCTCTAGAAACGTTGTTATAATGTCGAAACACTGCTCCATCATCGACACTCTAATTTGGATTTTATTTCATTGTCGGTATACTTTATTTTTTATACTTAGTTTTTTTAATAAACTTATTGCTCATCCCTATCTTTTGGAGAGATGAGCAGAAAGCAGAGCAGCTAGAGCCAAGGCTTGGTCGTGCCCCCCAGGCTTGGTCGTGCCATCCAAGCATGGTCATATGAGCTTTATGAGTGACATCGACACAGGGTCGTGCGCAAAAAGCACAGTCGTGCCTTGCTACACGTGTTTCCTCGACATAGGGCCATGCCACCTAGGTACGGTCATGTTTTCTTCTCAGCTAGGGGTCATGCCCAAAAGGCACGGCCGTTTGCTAGCTTTAGAGATTTTACATGACCATGTCGCATGAGAGGCACGATCGTGTCACATGAATCACACGACCGTGTCGGCAAAAGTAAAATGGGCTTAACTTTTCACACGGTTAGAGTTTGGAGCTAATTTAAATGCCAAATTGTAGATAACTTCAAGATATTTACTTTTCTTCAGAGTGTAACATAAGATCATCACATTTATTCCATGTTAAAAGGCACGGTAGTGACTCTCAGGCACGGACGTGTTGGGTCATTCGCCTAGATTTGCAGACCAAAATTTGAACCACCATAACTTTTGATTTGATTGGAGTTTTGGGCCGAATCAACTCTAAAGTTAAAGATAATTTCAAGGGCTATAACTTTGGTTCAGATTCAACTCGATATAAGGTGATCTAATAGGTGAAAAACCTATTTTGGTGGAGCCCAATAAATCTTCCAGATCTGACCATTTAGGGGAGGTATAAAAGGGTCAAGCAAACCCTTGCTTGAACCATCTTGGGTTTGAGACTTCATCCTTCTCCTTGGGGAAGGGTTCTCCTCTTAGGGGAAAACCCTAGAGCTTCCATATCCATCCATTTTGATGATCTATCCTCCTCCGGAACAAGGAGACTCATCCAAGAAGACCGGCAACACATTGATAAGCATTTCTTCCTCTCTTCTACTCTTTGGATTATAAGAATGCTTCATTTACTATCTCTTCATTGTATTTCCTTCTCTATGGAGTAGATCTCTCATTTCTAGGGTTAGGGAGTAATTTTGATGTGTGATTGATGTATGAACTATGTATATGCCAATTTCCTTATGTCTATGAGATGTTTACTTCTTGCTCTATGTGTGTTGTACATTGTACATGTTTGATGAAACATTTATGTGAGTAATGCATGTAGATGTAAGGGATTTGGCTCTATGTTAAGGTTGCTACTAGACTAGATAATTGGAAGATCCTTAGTGACAAAGGATTCTCAATCAACCGAACTATTATGCCCTTAGTAACAAAGGGCATCGACATTATGCCCTTACTTCCCACACACATTTAATCAAACACGAACAAGACGTAAACAATATAACAAGAAATATACATTTAATCAAACACGAACAAGATGTAAACAATATAACAAGATTATGTGATGTTGATGTGTGAACTAAGTATGTGGTCAGTTCCTTATTCTATGATATGTATATGTCTTGTTATATTGTTTACGTCTTGTTCGTATTTGATTAAATGTGTGTGGGAAGTGTATGCAATAGATTGTAGAGAATTGCTCACCTAGTAAAGGAGATGTTCTAGATTGTATGACTATGAGGCCTCTAGTGACAGAGCGTAACCCTTTAAACGAACTTTCTAAGACCATCACCTTGAAAATGAGCTAATTCACTGCAAAGGGATAAACTAACAAAGGGATTAATGGGTTTACCTCAATTAGTGTTAGGAAGAAGGGTGGATAATCTAAATGTAGTGTGGAGCTCTCCATGACAAGGGAACTAGAGATCTTTGGTGACAGAAGGTAGCCCTTAAGCAAGACATTCTAGCGTATTCATCTTACTTACTAGCATCGAACCTGGGATAGGAACTGCGGAATAACCTTTAGGGGTTCACACCGGTAATATTGTTAGAATCCCTATAAGATCGTAAACATGGAGGGTAAGGAGGTGAACATATACTTAGGACATTAACTAGCATCATAGTAAAACCGAAATCCTAGAATCATCCCCCTTAGCCAAGTTCTCTAAGTAATCTCTCTCTCTTTCTCACTCTCTCCCTCTCTTGCTCACTCTCTGTCTCTATCTAATTCTCTCATTCGTTACCTCAAACAATCTTCGATCGTCTAGATAACTAGCTTTGTAAACTCAATTAGTGTTTAATCAACAGTCTCTGTGGATTGATATTTTTATTACTTGACTACAAATTGTGCACTTGTGATTCATGATATCAAGTTTTTTGCACAGTTGATGAGGACTATTTCGATTAACATTGATTGATAAGTGATTTAATTAATATATATTTCTTTCTTCCTTCCTTTTAATTCTACATTTTTCTTGTTTTCAAATTCTACATTTCTGTTTTTCTAATAATTCTATTTTGTAGGTGATTGATGTTATTTCCTACTATTTTTTTTAAAAAAAATGAGAATGGACAATAGAAACAGATTGTTGAAAGATTTTGTAGCACCCCTATTTGAAAGAGTGAGATCTCGCATTATGCGACCTCAAATTGATGTTGTCAACTTCCAACTTGAGCCAATATTAACTTCCATGATACAAGATCACCAATTCAAAGGAGCATATTTAGAAAACCCATATTTACACCATAAGGTATTTCAAGAATATTACAATATGGTGAATTATGAAGGAGTATCGGTGAATGCTATTTGGTTGCTTGCATTTCCTTTTAGTCTCAAAGATAGAGCAAGGTCTTGGTTGTATTTTCTCCCTCGACAAAGCATCATAAGCTGGGAACAACTGGATCAACGATTTTTGAATTATTTTTTCCCTCAAAGTAGGACGACATATTTGAGGAATAAAATCACAAGCTTTGCTCAGGTAGATGGAGAATCACTATTCAAAGCATGGAATAGATTTAAAGGTTTATTGCAATAGTGTCCTTATCATGGTTTGGAGAAGTGGTTGAATGTTCATATATTCTACACGGGGATATCTTTTTTCGAATAAGACTTTATTGGACATAGCAACGGGTGGTTCTTTGATAAATAAAAGTTTGGACGAAGCATACAACTTAATTGATCAAGTGACACTGAACCTACATGAGTGGTCAGATGAAAATTGGATGACATCTTCCCCAAGAATCCCAAAAGTGCGAGCCATGGATGCAAATGTGAACATCAAACAAGAGTTGTTGCAACCGCCCGAGAATTTTGAAAATCCTATAGAAAATATGATTAAGTCACAGAATGAGTGGTTCAATCAGTTAGATGCCAAGAGTGAGAGATTGGCTTCACATTTCATCAGACCTCCATCACAACTCTCGGAACCTCAGAAGAAATCTTTTTACCATGACGAATCTAAGCCAAAACATGATAAAAGGAAGTTAAAAGGAAGAGAAGTGAGACTTCTGCCTCAGGTATATATGTTATAGAAGTCAATCTATCTATTTCTTCT
>JBBUKS010403071.1:0-18942 GCA_038050645.1 Hedychium gardnerianum
TGAGCACTGTTATGGAATTGTTAATTATTTTGACAAAATGTATTTCCAACTATTATGTTTGTTAATTTCTCAACCCTCGTTTTTTAGTCTGCAAATGTTTTCTTAATCAACTGGTCTTTATGATCTCTGCAGCCTAGAGGAGTTCAATTCTTGGTTTTATTTCACAGTTCTCTTTTTTTTTCCTTGTTTGTATATACAATTGGTTAGTGAAAATTAAAAGGTCTAATTGCCTGGTTGAAGTGCTGTTTTATATATGAAAATAATCTGTTCTGCCAGCATCGTTGCTGCTTCAAGGAATTTTTTCCAGTTCTTTATATTGAATCATCTTTTCTCATTTGGCCCCAGCATGCCAATCATACGAAGACGTCTATATGATAAAACTTACACTAGATATCATTTAGATTTTTCTTCATACTTAACAATGCACTAGTGCTATGCTGGAACCCTTAATCGAGCTTGTTATTCTCGAGGTAATGAAGCCATCCGAAACAGCCGAAGT
Source organism: Hedychium gardnerianum (assembly GCA_038050645.1). Lineage (NCBI taxonomy): Eukaryota > Viridiplantae > Streptophyta > Magnoliopsida > Zingiberales > Zingiberaceae > Hedychium > Hedychium gardnerianum. The sequence goes on from JBBUKS010403071.1 coordinate 500, forward strand.
CAGAGAAAGTTACTTCGGCCGTCCAGCCTCACTTCTTGTCATGGTAGGGATCCTTTTGACTTCCAATACCTGTTCTTTCACCTTTTACATGTCATACATGTTAATATTGTTCCTGTATCAGGTGGGAGATTGAGTTTTCACTGATGTGGTATATGGGAACATACATGGTTTTCTAACCATTTTAACTGAGCCACTAAGCCTTTCTCTAGAGCGTTGTATCGTTAAGCAGGTTTTTCTACTTAAGGTTTTGTTTCTGTTTCGATTAATATTAGGCTGAAGGGAAATGTTAATGGATAGGATATATTGTTGTTAAATTTCCCATGTATTCAATTCTAGCTTTTAATTCCAATTCTTTGTCATTGTAAGTGTGAGATGCTTAAGTCTTAACAATAACTACTGTAAATGATATGAATCAACTATTTGAGGTAGACTGTGATCTTATCTTGCAATCGACTTCTTTTTAACACTACCTTGAGTAGTAACCAAATCATTTAGATCTATTTTAATTGTTTCGAATAAAATTTTCCCTCTTACACCTTCAAACATAATTACTTATGCCATGTGGATCTTCTTCAAAATTTTCAAATGTCAGTGAGGTTCACACCTATACATTAGTGGTTGGTAAACATTTTTTTCTCTCTCATAATAATCTCACATCCGTTTCAACATTCTTATATTTTTCTTTTTTCTTAATCTTAATTCAAAGATCACCATAAGCATGATTGGTAGTGCCTAAATTGCTTTTGTGAATAACTACTATCCAAAAGAGTCAACAAATGTGATTGTTAAATCAATCAAGTAGTGGAACTTTGAAACTTACGCAGAAATATAATGTTAGTGCTTACTTCATTGAACTTGTGAGCTTGCAGTGGTTTCTTCAAATTATGGAAAGATTTTGATGTGGTTTACATGCATATGGAAACGAAGGAGATTCAGTGCCCACCTACATTTCTTTCTGCATTTGTTTTGATCTCAAATGGATAGAATATTATTGAAGATGAAAAAAATGTTAAGACTTTCTTCTTAAAACTGGCTACTATTTTGTCTTTCTGCATCAGTTTTGATCTCAACTGGATAGAGTACGATCGAGGATATGAAGATATATGTTCTGACTTTCTTCTTGCAACTTAGCAAAATTATATAAACATGTTTCATAAATATAAAATAAAATGATACATGCAGATATTGAAAATAACTTTTAACAACTCGATGCGTTAATAAATTATTTGTTGGAGCTGAACAATAACAAAATGATAATGAATGTTTGCAAATTTAATAAATCTTGTTGGAGCTGAACAATGACCTCTGAGAACAATTACATACGCAACGATCTCAATGCGGACGGCCGTAGAGGTTTATGTGTCGGCAGCTTGTTGGCCAAAATCACATAAAATCTGCGCCGACTGTCCCATGCCACGCGTCGCTCTATTTATGGTCATCCTCGCTTCCGTGTGTTCGGCAGCGTTGACGGCGACTCGCCGTTATCTTCCCCGAAAGAGCTACGCGGTTTCCGCGTGGGCGGCCACGTGTCACGACATGGCGTGCTAATTAAACTGCTTATGGAATATGGAGTCTGTTCGGTCCTCTAAACTTGATTAGCCTTCATGTTTTTGTGGGCCCGCTTTGCTATCGGCAATCCTCCTTTCAATCCATGCCGTCCGTCATCACGGCAGTCCTCCTTTCAATCCATACCGTCCGTCATCACACTTCGCGTTATTTATGGAACACGCGGGGGTGACACGGGAACAGCGACAGCTTAGCGAGTCTTTCTTTTTTGGAGAGTGTAAAGCAAGCGAATGGGTGAGAAGATTGTTACGGAGGCGAAAGGGAAGCCCAGTTCCTCCGTCGGAAGCGGCGGAGAAGGCGGCGAGATGCATTTCCGCGGGGTGAGGAAGCGGCCGTGGGGGCGCTACGCGGCGGAGATACGCGACCCCGTCAAGAAGAGCCGCGTGTGGCTTGGCACATTCGATACGGCGGAGGCGGCGGCGAAGGCCTACGACGCTGCCGCGCGCGAGTTCCGCGGGCCCAAGGCCAAGACCAACTTCCCCCCGCGCACCACCGACGCCTGCGGTAGCCCCAGCAGCCAGAGCAGCACCGTCGTCGAGTGCTCTGGAAAAGATGCCGCGCCGCGGCCGCGGCCGCCCCCCTCCCAGTTCGACGTCAACCTCGTCTACAGATGCGGCGGCGCTTGCGCATCCGGCGGCACGCCGTTTGCCTTCCAACCATTTTCGCTCTTCTACTTTGACCAAATCGCCAGATCCGGGACGATGCCGCCGTCAGCGGCGGCGGCGGCGACTCACAGTCTTCTGCCGCCTCTATGCCGGCCGATGGTCGTCGCCCGCTTCCAGCCGCCGCGCGAAGTAACCGCCCATAGCGACTCGGATTCCTCCTCCGTCGTAGATCCACAATCGGACCGCTGGTCACCGGCGCGGAAGCCACTTTCCAAGACGTCACGTCTCGATCTGGATCTCAACCTCCCGCCGCCAGAGACGGTAGAGTGATCTTCGCAGGAGCCACACCGTATCCCTTGTCAAGTTTCTTCAATTTTTTTTAAATTTTCAAAAGAAAAGGGCAAAAAAAAAAAAAACGTCGGCGAAATGTAATTTAGTTGCCTTCTTGCTTTGTCATAAATCATTTAACAATATGCGCGACTTCGTTAGCCGGCAGGCTTTTTGTCTTCGTCCTCTCATTTACTTCACAAATCCCTTTCTGGAACTGACTTTTTGACGTCGTGACTCGCGCGTGTTGACGACGTCTGCCTCGTGTCCCGCATACGATGTCGAAACTATGGTCCCGCCTTCTGCGACCGACGCGTGTACCTAGCACCGTCATGCTTAACGGCGGCCCGTTGGCGGTGGGTCGCATAGTCGCGTACGAATCTAACCCGTGCGACGAAGTTTTAGCGCACGTGACCGCGTGGAACCCCAGACACAGTGGGTGGGGTGGTGGCAGTGGTGGACGCGGTCGCACGCGGGGGCAAGTTTGTCGGGATCCCGGCGCGATGGCCAAACATCGTCCGCAGAAATAAGCCACCGGATGACGTAGCGATTACTTTTGGAGGAGGCCACGTGAGGATCCGTTGGCGTCGAAGGGACGGCGGTACGCCGCTGTCTCCGTGGGGACCGCGTGGGAGGCTGCCGCCACAAGTTGGGCGGCCGGCTTTTTGTTATTTTCGGAATCGGGACGCCACGTGCTGCCCGACAGTACGCCGTCAGCGAGACGTGGGAGCGTCTTGACGGACGTTGACGCTTCTGGGATTTGCGGGATCCAATCGCGTCAGCCAGTAGATTCGGATCGCCGTTTAATTCGCTCAGGGTTCATATAAGAAATTGCATCGAAAATACGGTGTGGTCGCATGAAGGCAGCGGCTGGGATGGTCAAAGTTTGTGAGCACAATGATGTGGCGGGAACTCCATGAGCCACATGGCATAGATCAAGGATTCGATCGACACGAAACCTGATCGGTTCCATTTAAGTCGGAGTTCGAATCAAATCAGTTTAATTTACGGCGAGTTAAAGTCGAATCAAGCCCACTCTTCAGAGCTCGACCTAATCAACCTGTCCCGTGGTTGAGTTTAACTCAAGTCAATTTGACACCCAGCCGAGCTCAAGTCCAACCAATTAGATCGCTCCCGAGCTTAGGTGCAACACGGCAGTTATGATGACATCTGTTATAAAAGAGTGTGCTCCTTTAGTGAAGAAGAAAGAGAAATATCAGAATTCTAACACCGTTCATCATATATAAGATAATGATTTTCTCGTCGAGAGCTACATCATTTTAATTTCTTTACTACTTCCTCTCTCAAACCTTCATTCAAAATTTAATTTAAGCAATGAAGGGGTTTTACTAAGATTCACCTTGACTCACTTCTAATATTCCTTATCAATTCATCATCGCCGGAAGTCTTCACTGTAGCCCGACAATTTGTCACCCTGTGCCGCCCGTCTTTGCATGTGCTGCCAATCTAACCAAATCCGATCCAAGAAGTCGACTTGATGCACATCTGACCTACTAAAAAGAATTCGGTTGTGAATATACCGAGGAGTCGCAACTGGGTCAGACAACATGTTAACGTTAGGGTTATCAAAATTGAATCGATGTCGGCAGTGAGATAAGGATAATAAATTGATTAGTGAAAATAGTGAGTAATAAAAATATGGACAAGGTAAAGTAATTTCAATTTAAACGCGGTGAACCACATCCCATCTGTCGATTTTTTTTTTTAAAAAAAATAAATAAACTCATTTGAAAATTTTGAAACCGAAATGATTAGTTTGTTTTTTTATTTGTGTCAATTTGAAAGTTTAATTTAAAATAAAAATATGGGTATTAATTTAAAAAAAAAACTATTTTCAGATCAAGGTAACGAATAAATTTATTTTAATAAGTGAATAACAATAAAAAAATACTTTTTATATTCATAACTTGTAAATTAGATCTTTCTCTTCTCTTGCCTCAAAATGTCTTTCTCTAACCACATAAGGTTGTCTTACTTTTATTGTGAGCAATTTTCCTTTTCTTCTGAACGGTTTCATCACGTAAGACATTTCTCTTGCCTCGGAAGTAGAATCTTATTAGGAACCTTGACCGAGAAGTTCTTCCCTTGATTAAACCTTCTCCCCTTTTATAAGGGCAAAGATCATCAAAGGGTTCATATAAAGGTTAAGGAAATGACAAACTATCCATTTGTCTGGAATGTAGGAATTTAGTCCATCTACGGACTTATGTTTCAACACTTAAAAGGTGATAATTTGCTTGGTACTTAAAAGTGTCTCTAAAAAAAATCGTTATTTCAAGATTAATCTGGGATAAATTGAGAAACGCAATTGAAAAGTGTGTATCAAGCACATATGCTCCAATGCTTCTGATTGATCTAAAATATAAGATGGGGAACTTAAGGAGCTCCATGCACTTATTCAAATGGTCTTATTTTGAAAGATTTTTTAATTTTGAAATATTTTTGTTCGTGGCTTAAGTTTGAAAGGCTTTCCCTTCAAAGGTCTTGTGTTCTTTAATTCAAATTCTTTCTTTTACGTTAGAAGGTCAAAAGACGGTACTAAGATAGCTACTTTAGTCAAAAGATCATTTACTAGTCTAGCAATTAAAGATGGTTTAATATCTGTCAATTGGCACATTGGGTATTAAATTGTTTGGAGTTCTACGATCTAACTTTAATGATCATTTTTTTTTTGTAAGCTCTTTTAGTTGGTTCTATTTTTTAGTATAAGTTAGAGCGTGTAACTAAAAGATATTAGATTTTTGGACAGCTCGTTATGAGTATTTTCTGATTTATTTTAATCATTGATAATTTTATATTTATAAAAACAGATCGATTATCTCAAATTTATCTGTTATTTAATTTATTATTATTTTTTAATTATTTTTTTTAAGTATAAGTTACAATTGCAACTCAAAGGAGTTTGAATATGTGAAGACTCATATAAAGGCCCAAAGCTACTCGATTGGGCCCAAAGCTACTCTGGATCGATGGAATCGTCAGGCACGTAAGCTTGCGGAAGAGGATTGTACGGGGGCTGAAGCGGCGGCGGCACCGGAGATTTGAAGTGCAGCGGAGAGAGTCAACTGGCGTCAGCCACACGTCGGGAAATAACGGAGCATATCGTGGCTGTAGTCGCAGAAGGCGTCAACGGGGAGCGAAGGTCGTAAAGATGCATGTGGTTGCCGGCGACGGCATAAAGGATCATTTCTTCGGCCTAGCGCTCCCATGTATATTCTCGGAGTAGAAGGGAAAAGTGAGGGGAGAAGGGAAAAGTGAGGCGGCGTCGTTCCGGTAGCAGCAGGTAAACATGGAGGCACCGTGAAGCGGCTCAGTCATACAAACAAGAGCCGCTGCGCGAAGAATAGGATCCAACCGTGAGGACAGAACGACGCCGCCAAAAATTGAACGGAAGAATGTAAGTGACATCATCGATTGATAATTAGGGCATCTCCGACTCATAGATCAAAATATCAAATTTAATATAAAAATAATATCAAATCATTCAAATTTATACATCAAATTTTTATTAAAAAAATAATATAAAAATAATATAACATCATATTTAATATTATACTATTCATTATATAATATTTAGCATAATTTTTTTTTATGTATGGATTGGAGTTATTTGGTATTGATAATTAAATTATGAATAAAATAAATAAAATATTTTAATGAATATATATTTTTGGTATGATCTGATGTGGATGGGTTAAAGTTAAAATTATATTTGATGTTAAAATTATATTATTTTAATATCAAAATTATATAAATATGATGATTATGATTAAAAATGATCCAGAACTCTCTATCTATTTTTTTTTTAGTCCTCATCGATATGATAAGTGCCACTAAAAAAATATAAAAATCAAGCTTTACATTATTAAATCATACATAATTATTTATTATTTGTTTTCATTTAATATTTTTATGCATAGTTTTCATTTAATAATTTAATTAATTAAAATATTTAATTTTATTTATAATTTCCAATTAATATATGAATTAGCATATGATTTTAAATTTAATTTATATTTTTTGTTTGAAAAAATGGCTTTTAAATTTTACTATCACTCTTAAATTACAAATCTCAAATCTTATATATACAATGATTAAAAATAGATTCTTCAATTTTTTAATTTCACAAACTGATAAGAGCATGTTCCTTATCTTAGTACTGGGTGGGCACTCTAAATCAGAATTTCTCACATTTGGCTGCTTCGTAGCTCGCTATAAGAGTTATTCGTTTACTCTTTCTTCGTCTCAACTGTCTTTAACAATGAGAGCGAGAATGAGATCGAATCGAGCGCTTTAGTTCTGTTTTGGCTTTATTCATCTCTTTAAAAACCTCCTATTGAGATACCCTTATTCTATAACTATGACTATGTATTTTGCTATGATACATAAACACATTAGCTCTTTTATCTATGAATCCTACTACGTAGAAGTAGGAGTGAATACAATTTTGATTAAATTAAATAAATTAATTGAATTGATCGAATTTAAAATTTCGGTTAAGTTATTTTAGTTTTTGTTTTCTTAAACAAAAATCAATTTTTTTGATTAATTCGTCGATAAATTTTTTATTCTTTATAAACTGAATAAATCGAAATAAAAAAATTAACCGATAAATCTTCCATTATTTGATCATCGTTAAAAAAATTCGATTTCAGTTTTGATTAAATCAATGATTATTAAAAAAAACTCGATTATTTTGATTTTCGATTGTATTAATCGATATTTGACCGATTCAATTAATTTATTTTTTATTAATTTTTTTTTAAAAAAAATCTATTTAATTTAATTTTAATCAAATACTCACCTTAATTCTCTCGATCTATTTTGAGAATAATAATTTTTTTTCTACTAAAATTTCCTTCCAAAAAATATCTATACGCATAGAAATTATTTCGTCAAATAAATAAAAAAAAATAAATTGAAACCCTTAGTAGATAAAGAGTTAAAAAGGAACTGCAAAATCAGCGATTAAGTCTAATGGGTCGAGTTAGGCAGTTAAATGGATCGGATCCGTTTGGCTCACAGAAAGTGTATCCGAACCGTTATCGAGATCGCTGTGCCCTAGAATGAGCAGACCGCTCTCGTATATATAGTCAGCGGAGGCTCAATCTTCCTCGACTCCTCTATTGCCAGCGCCGTCGTCATCTCTCTGCACTCTGTAAGTCATTTGCTCCTCACACCGAATAGAGATCTCCTTTATTTTCCTGCTTTACTGTTTCCTTTTAGCCCTCTCTTCGTTCTTATAGAATCGATCTTGAAGTATTGATTTTTTTTAGTGTGTGTGTTTTAATTTGTGTGATCTGTAGATCTGGGAGCTAAGGCGGTCACTGATTAGTAAGATTCGATGGCGCTGGTGAGTTTTTACTTTTGGTTGTGTATTACATACTTTATCTTTTTGGCTGTGCGGGAACCGTCGAATTTTAGTTTGTTATTTGCAAGTTCTCTTTCTCTATTGATTTCTTGCAATGTTTTCGTAATTTTAATGTGAGTTATGCTCCTGAATTTAGTTACCTTTTCAAGCTAGTTGATGCGGTCGTTTCCCGAGTAATTTTGCACAATAGGGATCCGCAACAAAAGAGGGCTGTTGGGGTTAAATCACTCTGATGGCCTTTTCGTGTACGGAATACAAGATACGAGCATGGATGTGTTCCTAGGACCATGCTAATTTCAAATATGATATTATTTATGCATTCTAGCGTGTTGGATCCAGATGATTTGACCACATTTTGATGGCTTTCTTGTGTCTTTAATACAAAAATAAGAGTATGAACATATTTTTAGGACGACCATTATTCTAATTGTAGTTCTACTCCTGCACTCTGACATGGTTAGGTCCATCAAGGTGATTTGACCACCTTGATGGCTCTTATCCATTGGTGGGAAATTGGTTGGTATCTAAAAGAAAAACTCGTGGTCTCTTTAGGAATTTCTGAAATCTTGTGGACCCAATAGGAAATTCTCACCTTTGGGTGTGCCATTTAGGAAATTTGTAAAAGTCTTCACATTTCAAGTATTTTTCAATGAATACTCTCCATGTTGTAGTGTGAACAATGGAGCATGATACGAGCTTCCTAGTTGCTCACAGTTAGCTTCAGACTGTCACCTACATGCAGTATAATAGGGATGCTAATGTATGTGTTTATTTTTATTGAGGTATCTCATATGTATACTGAGATTTTATCTTATTGCATGCAGTTTAGGTAATCACAATTTGGCATGCGTGCCATCCAAAAAGTTGAATTTCTTCCATTTCTTAAGTCATTATGGAACAAATTTTCTGTATCTGTAATCATGATCTTCACTTTTATTAAAATTCAACTGTTTTTATTGTGTTTATTCAACTTAAGCTAAGTCAATTATATTACCTAAGCTGGAGGTGGGGACGGTTATGCACAACTATGACTTGGAAAGGGTATCATAGGAGTAAAAGGAAGTGCTCATAAAGAGTAAAACATCAGTTTTGCCTAAAATGTATTATCTTTACTCATTGTTTTAGGTGTTTAATGCAGCTACATGTGTCCACGTATGCCTCTGCAATATTTCACCTCAAGCACACGCCATGTACCTGCATATGCATGGGGTTTCATGTTTCATCCATCAATTGACTCTGATGTCAAGCCAGTTGTTAGTTTACCATAAATTTATATGAAATGCTTCATAATACGGCTATATAAGAAGAGGATGAACATTTTTTCTATGTTAGTGTTAAAGTAATAAGAACCAATAAATAAGAAGGGAAGAAATTATTCATCCCCCAAAAAGATGTAGTCAGGAAGAAAAAATGGCTTGATAAAAGATGATGATTTGTGCCTCAAATTCTCAATACAATCGTGCACCCTGAACCGTCTTCCTTTTTCCTTGACACCATTATCTGATATTGGTTTACTCAGGTTTTACATTCTCCAAGCAACAAGAATGCATTCAAGACACTTATTGTTGCAGAGTACACTGGAGTCCAAGTTGAGTTGGCTAAGAATTTTGAAATGGGTGTAACTAATAAAACTCCTGAATTTCTTAAGTTGAACCCCATAGGGAAGGTAAGCACTTTTTTTTGTCCAAATATTATCATGTTTACAAGATGTTTGATCCTTACTTTAAATTCTGGTTATACGTGAGCTCAGGTGCCTGTGTTGGAGACACCTGATGGTTCCGTTTTCGAGAGCAATGCTATAGCTCGATATGGTAGGAGTGAATCTTTGTCCATTGTTTTGTAGTCTTGGTTCTTGCAATATTCGATGTGTTCTTTTGGTCCACTGTCATAATCCCATGTAGTTACTGGAATTCTGAGCCTGACTTGTTAGGTTAAATTTTACTTATGCCTATCAAAAGATGAAAATAGTGTGACTGCTGTCAGATATCCATAATTACAATTTTCAATATAAGGTGGTATATCTTCTAGTATGGAGGTTCCTCTCACTTTAAACTGAACTAGATAAAAAGTTATTGTTGCACTTCTTTAAATAAACCAAACTAAACCAAAAAGCAGCAATGACTTTCCAAGGGAATTATGTTCTGTTTATCATCCTTGTGTTTCAGATACTTGTAGAGACTGAACTGAATTCCTTTAGAAACTGATTTGTTTTGTTCAAATGAACACTTATAATTTTATTTGTTTAATTAGCATTAGTTTTAAATGTGACGATGATAACCACATGATAACAGCTAGTTTGAGTAAAATCACTCTGAGGTAGTCATTTGATTATTAATCAAGGATAACCTCTGATTTTTTTAAAAAAAATGGAGATCAACTATTGTTTTATATGCACTTATCCTTGTACTAAAAAAACTAAAGTGTTATATGGAATTGTGCAGTCTGAACCAGAGTTAGTTGTTTCTTAAATGAAATGTGAGTCAAATTGCAAAATAGAAAACCCAATTTTGTAGTTCAATAATAACTTCTTTAATGTTATCAGCCTCATCATCTTCTCTCTTTATGAACAATTGTATTATGTCTCGTGTAACATGAGGCTTTCTTCACTCTTGGTGTAAATAACAATTTATTTCTCAGACCTTATGGGCAAGAGGTGTATGCTTGAAGAGAGAACTCTTAAAAAATTGCATAACAGATGCGTTTTCTCCCCAAACCATTAATCTAACAATTTGGAGTCTTATGCATGGCTATTTTTACTTTTAATTATATTAAAATGTGCTTTTTTGTCTCCCTCTGTCATTCATTTTGTTTAACAATAAAATTTGATTGTTTACTTTCAACATATATATGAACCTTAATTTGTTTCCTCATTTTATCTATTGCAACTACACCTGATTGCTCGCTGACAGCTGTAGTTTTATTTTATTTTTTCTATTAACCCGACATTTTATGCCATTGGTATGCCATTTATATTTAAAAATGCAAGTGGTGAAAAGTTTTACATTGGAGTACATCATATTTCATTTTTATAGTTAAAAATGATAGTAAATGTAAGAAAAGTCCCTGTAAGATTAACTGATTGGTGAAAGTCTTAGCATCGCCTGCAAGCACTTGCAAGTCGAAGCCAAGTTGATCATCATCTTTGAACTCTTCTTATCCCATCTATTTTGCCCATTACATGGCTCTTATTTTTGGAAGCAAGCTCGTGCAGACTTAAATTTTAAATATAGTTTTATTACTCTCGTAAATGTTAATTTTGCAAAAGCATTTTTGAGATGCATGTACTTATTGCATTTTCCCCTCCTCCAGTTACCCGCTTGAAGGAGAACAATCCTCTTTTGGGCTCTTCTCTCATTGAATATGTAAGTTTTCCGTCTCAATGTTTCAATTTGGTGTGCCGTTGAACCAATTTTTTTTTTTGGTTTGTATTCGGCAGGGTCACATTGAACAGTGGATTGATTTTGCAACATTGGAAGTTGACACGAATATTTTAAGATGGTTTGTTCCACGTACTGGACGGGTGCCTTACCTTGCTCCTGTAAGTATAATATTTCCATCTCCTGTGCACATCATATTCAAAGCTTGGTTATTTACATGAATTGTGTGCTTTTGTAGGCTGAGGAACAAGCGATAACTAGTTTGAAGAGGGCTCTTGCAGCTTTGAATACCCACCTTGCCTCAAACACATTCCTTGTTGGACATTCAGTTACATTAGCCGATATTATTTTGACATGCAACTTATATTTTGGATTTACAATAATATTGATTAAGAGTTTTACATCAGAGTTCCCTCATGTGGAAAGGTACTTCTGGACTTTAGTTAATCAGCCTGAGTTTCGTAAGGTGTTAGGCGAGGTCAAGCAGACAGAATCTGTTCCACCTATTTCCTCCCAAAAGAAACCTGCTCAACCTAAAGAACCAGCTAAGCCTAAGGAAGTTAAAAAAGAACCAAAGAAGGAACCTGCAAAACCAAAAGTACCAGAAGTGGTAGAAGAGGAAGAGGAGGCACCCAAGCCCAAGCCAAAAAATCCTCTAGACCTACTTCCTCCTAGCAAAATGATATTGGATGAGTGGAAGAGGCTCTATTCCAATACAAAAACCAATTTCCGCGAGATTGCTATCAAAGGTATTGTTTCCACCATTTGCTACAAAATAAGTATTTTGCTTGATATTCATTGCTTTTATTATTTTTTATGTTATCAATTGCTACTTTATTAATAATCTACAATTTGCCTTTATTTGTGAAATAATAGATATTAGCTAAAGGATATTACTTTCTATTCTCTGTATAAGACATCCTAAAATGTTATTTTCTTTGCTCCTGGATGATGCATAATCTTTCCAACAAACATAAGATGTATGCGTTGTAAATTTGGTACTTGGGTATTGACTCCGTTGATAATGTGTCCTTATTGTATATGTTGAGCCTCGTTTATTTCTTTCACTGATTGTTTATTTTATTTATTCATCATCCTGTGTATCATGGTTTCAGGTTTCTGGGACATGTACGATCCTGAGGGTTACTCGCTATGGTTCTGTGACTACAAATACAATGATGAGAACACTGTATCATTTGTGACCTTGAACAAGGTGGGTGGCTTTTTGCAACGCTTGGACCTGGCTCGGAAATATGCATTCGGAAAAATGCTCGTTATTGGTTCCGAGCCCCCATTCAAGGTGAAGGGGCTGTGGCTTTTCCGGGGGCAAGAGATTCCAAAGTTTGTGGTAGATGAGGTCTACGACATGGAGCTTTATGATTGGGTGAAGGTTGATATCTCTGATGAAGCACAGAAGGAGAGAGTGAATGCCATGATTGAAGATCAGGAGCCTTTTGAGGGCGAAGCTTTACTGGATGCCAAATGTTTCAAATAAATGCCATATGTTTATCGTCTCTGGTGTTATTTTCTAGTATTTAAGTTATCAGGAGTGTCAACTAGATGAAATTTTGTGGAACGGTAATTTTGAAGTTTTCTAAGCCTCATGGTAGACAAAGCTAAATCTCTGGGAAACCCTTGATATTCTGGTAGTGTTTTAATTTTATGAAATGTTCAATTTGTGCTTGTGCATATTTTAGCCCCCCTCACTAGTAAAGGAAGCTTAATGCTAGTGCGTGTCTTGCTCATATGATAAAATAAACAAAATGAAATATTTGCTTAAAAAAAAATGATTGGTCTAGCAAAGATCACCTGGGGTGATTGGTCCGGCAAAGATCTGCTTAAAGATTAAGCAGATGATTGGAAAAAAAGAGTTTAATATTCATTTCTAATGCTAGTTTATCTCACAAGAGATTTAAAACCAGAAGCTTCGCACAAATATCCAAGTTAAGTGTCTGAAAGTGCACGCGTATAGTTTGGAATAGATTAATTGTTAGGCAATCTTTCACAATGAAGATTATTTGACACAGGAGAGTTGTTGAATTGAAATATATTCACTTTAATTTGATTGTTTGACAGAGGTTATTGGGAGAGTTGTTGAATTAAAATATATTCAAAGTTCAATTTTAGATCTTTTGAGATGATCTAAATTAATAATCTTAGACCTCTAAGTAAGAAGGAAGAGTTATTTAGAAAACTGGATTAAATGGAAGACTTGCCCGAGCTAGCGGGTTTGAGGCCGAGCTAAGCTATTCGAGGCCGAGCTATTCAAATCTGAGTTGATTTGAGGCCAAGCTAAGCTGAGGCCGAGCAAAGCTGCTCGAGGTCGAGCTGAGCTGAGGTCCAGCAGAGCTACCCAAGGTTGAGCTGAGTTACATGGAAGACTTGGCCGAGCTAGCTGGTCCGAGGTCGAGTTGAGCTATTTGAGTCTGAGCTAAGCTGAGGCCGAGCTGAGCAAAGGCCGAGCTATTCGAGTCGGAGCTGATCTGAGGCCAAGCAGAGTTGAGGCCGAGTTAAGCTAAGGCTGAGCAGAGCTGCTCGAGGTTGAGCCGAGCAGAGCTGCCCAAGGCCGAGTTGAGCTGAGGCCGAGCAAAGCTACCCAAGGTCGAGCTAAGCTGCCCGAGGATGAGTTGAGCTGTCCAAGTGGCCGAGTAGAGTTGAATTGAGGCCGAGCTGAGTTGTCGAGTCATCAAGTCCGAGTCGACTAAGTAGAGTGAAGTCGAGTCGTCGGGTGCTCGAGTCACAGAGTCAGAGTCGAGTACTCTCGAGTTGGTCGAGTGCCTGTTGAACCCGAGTACTCCTGAGTCAGTCGAGTCGAGTACTCCTGTTGAGTTCGAAAGAAAGATTCCAAGTCCTGCGTATGACGCAGTTTTCTTAAAACAGTTTTGTCCCACCTCCGGCGGTGCTTCGAGGTTGTTGTGGGTCGTCTGTTTCCTAGGATACAACGACAGACTACGATCGCCATCAAGCAGTGGTGGTTGCAATAAACTGAATTCGTACTCGAATGCTAACACGGGAAATCTACCGATCGAAAATTGTACGACAAAGGAACAAGATTTGAGAGGGAATATAGGTGGATATATTTTTTTACTATTGCTTTCGCTTGCTCCTTTTTGCTCAAGATTTTGTCTCCTTATATAAGAGCGCCTCTCCTTTAGCCACATTAAATGACTGATTAAGGACCATTTACTGTCATTACTACCAAACTGTTGTTTCACTTGAGAGATTATGAATAAATTAATGTATTCGTTATGCACTTGAGCAGTTAGCAAAAATGTATTCATATGACAAAATTAATGTTATTTCACTTGAGCAAATTTTGTCCCGACTAGTCTAGTATTTGACACACACATATTGTACTCACACACGAGTCAAAGAGTCTCTTCCATACGTTTGTTCACAACTGTCATACTTGTGATACAATATAAACCAATAAAATAATTTTAAAACTTCTAACGTGGGACTAAAGTCTCGTTCACAATGAAACTTCTTTTACATTCACTTATATCTCACACTAATATCATGAAGAAGGATATGGAAATTAAATATCTGAGAATTGTGAAGAAGAATGAACCAAAAAATGATGGATTATTTTACTGAACTTTGATTCCCTTAGAACAATTAATCTAAAGTTATTCCATATTCCTCACATCAAGAGCCTTATCTTCCACCTCTTTTCTTTGCGGTTGATGACTTTAGAGATTCCTCCACTCTAAGGCATGGGAAGAAAATTACGCTAGGAAGATAATTAAGGAGTATTTGGTTTCAATAAAACTAGATAATACATGACTTTTTTTTTTGTCATGGGAATCAGCTCATGAACAAAAGCTGCTCCAAGAAGCATCTATAAAAACTCCTATTGGCAAAGGAATGTTAGAATAAGAAGCCAAATGGGTTCAGCACCATCTCAAGAACCCAAGAACAATGGCCAGACCACAACCGAGGTACCGATGGTGAAGCACTTGGAACCCATAAGAAGGTCAGATCCTAACAAGAGCAAAGCCAACGTTTGGAAGGTTAGCCTTTAGGTCTCCTTGAACAATATATATTCTCTCTAAATCATGTTTAAAGTATATATAATTAAGGCAAAATAATGTTTTGTTTTGTTTGACTCGTGATGTAGAGGCGTTGGGTGGATGATGAAAGCAAAATCCATTGCTTTGCTTTGTTTGCGAGAGACTTATCGATAACTTGGGGCGATGATGACAGATATTGGCGATGGACTGTTTCTAAAGGAGAAGAGTATAATGTTTTCCTCCTAAACAAACTTTTTTTCTCTACTTGTATTCTTCTTCAAATATCGATCGTCTAACTAGTTAATCAATCTTCTCTCATTTTACACTCCTTGCTTCTAACGCCTACTGATAGGGATTCAGAGTTTGAAACAGCAGTGCTTAAAGAAGTTTGTTGGTTGAACATCGTTGGAAAATTCGATACGTCTAATCTCACGCCAAAAGTTAAGTACGAGGTTGTCTTTGTAATCATGATGAGCAAAGATAGTTATGGATGGAAAGTACCTGTTAATTTGAGGATCAAATTTCCTGATGAAAGAATTGAGGACCACAAAGAGAGACTAGAAGACAAACCCAAAGGGCAGTGGATTGAGCTCAAAGTGTGTGAATTCGTGACACCCCAAAATCCCAATGGAGAAGTTGAGATATCATTGTTTGAGCATGACGGTGGACATTGGAAGGGCGGGCTTATAGTTAAAGGTCTTCTCATACGCCCTAAAAAGTGATTAAGCGATAGCGATGATCGATGATAATCAAGAATTCATCTATTTAAAGACAGCTAGCTACATTAGGATTGTGTTTGGCAAGGCATGTGGTTGTGAAAATACTGTCATCCAGTGATTGTAAATTAACATTAATGATCAAATGCTAGCTGCAATAGTACTTATTAATATAGTTTTGAAGGTTGAGTAATTTGAATTATTTGTTCTTCACCCTTTGCATGCTCTCAAAACACAATAGAAGGATAAGCCGTGCAAAAGTTCTATCCATTAATTTCCACTCCACTGCCCAGGGATTTATTCCTTGGCGATGAAGATTATTGATCATGAGACGCCCACCCTTTATTTCCTCTTCTAGTCTGAAGATCACTGAAATGGCCAGAAGTTTGATTCAATTATGAATTGAATCGAACTAATTACTAATGTTTAAGATTTGGATTCCCCTCTGTTTGGAGCAACATTTTTATATCGAGTCATAGCACACGATGGCTGAAGGATTCGTATGTATCCGACGAAGAAGCTGCACTGGTTGAAGCAGCAGCCTTTTGTATATATCCAAGTCCAACTAAAGAGTTGCTTTTCGATGATGCTTGTGACAAGCATTTCAATGATATTTTGCTTTGACACGGACTCAGCTGCGGTAGCCCGGAGAGATGTTATGGATAGTAGTGAAAAAGAAGTCCTACGAAAGCAGAAGAACCGACGTGAACTTCGGTCATTTGTGTCCGAGGATGAAAATTTTAGTATATTGGACGAGGAGTCTTTGTTTGATAACTGATCTATAGGGTTGGAGACCGTCCACTTCTAAAGTTAGTTGGACCGAAGACCTAGATAATTGAATTATTAATACGGATCTCGATCAATCCGACTTAAGGCAAATTCAAGTTTAGTTGCATTGATTCTTCTGAATTCAATTCCAGTCAATAAGGTTCAGGACTTGGTTAACATACTCGGATCGAGTGAGGTAACTCAAGGCTGAACTCGGGTTGAGTCAGCCAACTCATGACTAAACTTGGGTCGAGTCAATGATTCGTGACAGAGCTCGAGTAAGTCCGAATCATGTCTGCGTTAAGTTCAACCAACTAGAACTAAGATCTCAGATGAGATTCCAAAGTTTGTGGTCGATGAGATGTACGACATGGAGCTTTATGACCGGGTGAAGGTTGATATCTCCGATGAAGCACAGAAGTTGAAAGTGAATGTCATGATTGAAGAGGGCGAAGCTTTATTGGATGTCAAATGTTTCAAATAAATGCTATATGTTTATCGTCTCTGGTGTTATTTTCTAGTATTTAAGTTATCAAATGTGCTAACTAGATGAAATTTCGTGGAACGGTAATTTTAGAGTTTTCTAAGCCTTAGACAAAGCTAAAGAGTTGATTTTCGATGAAGAAACTGCACGACGTTATGGATAGTAGTGAAAAAGAAGTCCCACGAAAGCAGAAGAACCGACGTGCATTGTGGTCATTTTTGTTCGAGGATAAAAAATTTAGGCTATTGGACGAGGAGTCTTTTGCATTTCTGGATTTATTTGATGATCGATCTATAAAATTAGATCATCTATCTCCAAAATTAATAAGATTGAAAACACCAATAACTGAATTATCAATACCGATCTCGATCAATCCGACTTAAGATAAATTCAAGTTTAGTCAGATTGATTCTTTCAAATTCAATTCCAGTCAATTAAGTCCAGGACTTAGTTAACATACTCGAGAGTCGGTCAACTCATGGCTGAATTCGGGTTGAGTCAGCCAACTCATAGCCGAAGTTGGGTCAAGTCAGCCAATTCATGACTGAATTTGGGTTAAGTCAATGACTCATTACAGAGCTCGACTCGAGCACTACAAAAAAACAGCCAATTAGCGACGGAATTAGCGACGGAAACTATATTCCGTCGCTATTTCCGTCGCTAATTCTCCCGACGGAATACGTAAACCCTAATTTATGTCGTGGTTAGCGACCGAATTGAATTTCCGTCGCTAATTAGCGACGGAAATTATATTCCGTCACTAATTAGAGACGGAAATTCAATTCGGTCTCTAATTCCGTCGCTAATTCCCCCGACGAAAAATCCTAATTTATGTCGCGGTTAGCGACGGAATTGAAGACGGAACATTTAATTCCGTCGCTAATAAATGTTCCGTCGCTAATTAGCGACGGAAATTCAATTCCGTCGCTAATTTGAGAGATTTAGTGTAATCCGGGCGTGCCTTCTCTCTCCCCGCGATTTCCTCTTATCTTCTCCGATTCCTCGTCGCCGATCACCTCCGTTCACCGCCAATCAGCCGTCGAAGGTATGTCGTCGCTTCTCTCCTCTTCTCTCCCTCGACGTGGGCTGCGGCCGCGGCTGCGGCAGCGACCGCGGCTGCGGCAGCGACCGTGGCTGCGGCAGCGGCCGTTGCAGGCTACGGCAACGTCCATTGCCGGCTCCGGCTGCAACTGCA